>JAUZST010005066.1:0-41565 GCA_034779995.1 Parotocinclus haroldoi
GTGTGTGTGTGTGTGTGTGTGTGTGTGTGTGTGTGTGTGTGTGTGTGTGTGTGTGTGTGTGTGAGAGAGAGAGACAGAGAGGGAAAGAGAGACAGGCCCAGAATTAGTTACTAAAGTCATTAATTTTCTGCTTTATTCGTTTTTATTCATTTATTTTAGTAATGGTCCCATTATGTGTAAATGTGGCTTTTATAAGCTTATAGCATTCTATATTACTACATAAGTTATTAAGTCATTGTAATAGACCTGAACCTAAACTAAACTGATTTTATTCTTAGAACTGGTCTTATTTAGATCTTATGTACAGTACTATTCTGCCAGCCAAAAGTTTTTGACACAGAATATTAATATACCTATATCAAAATGTTATTTTTTGTTTCCAAATAAATGAAATACATGTGGTCACTGATGTCCTCATAAAACATGATTGCTCATAATAAAGTTGCTGCAAAAAGCATGCATATTCTATAATTCTGGAAGACAACCTGCCTGTCTACTAACAGCTCCGATGAAATGTAGAACCTTCAAACCTTACCCTGTCTGTAAGAAAAGCACTTTAGCCTTTAAATTCTTACAAGTATGATAGGTAAAATATTCATTAGTTATCTACACTGCTCATAGAATATAGGGGATATTTCAGCATTTTAAAATATAATGAAATATTCCCTAAATTTGTGAGAAGTGTAAACAACAGAGGCAGAATGTCCAAAGTTTGCTTTCTTCTCGTAAAGAGCTTATGCCACTTCTACACACAAAGATGTCACTACATTATGTGATTATATATACTGCTCACAAAAAATAATTTAATTAGAAATTATTTACATTCTTTTTGTGAGCAGTATCTTAAATCAGGACCGTACATATGTTATATTAATTCTACATTAGGTTCTGCTGAATCTATAGGCATACAATAATCAAACGATAAATGGGTCCATTGTGAAACCCCCAATAATTTAAATTGTTGTGCAACTATATTTCAAATATATGACACTCCCCTGAGCTTCGTCTTATGTGTAATACATTCTGCTACTAACATAGCTGCAAATCTTGTAAATACAGCTGTTTAGATTGCACGATTCATATACAGACATTATCAAAGTGCAAAACAACAGTTAAATAAATACCACACCTACTAGCCCCATTACTAGAATCAGGTCTCTGTATTGCTATTTTTGCTTTGGTCTTTCTCTTGTCATTTTGGGACACAGAAAAAAACCCAACCTACATTTCGGTGTAAAAGTTTGCATAGGACAAAGTGAAGGAGACAGAGCAATGGCATTTACACTATATTAGGACTCATAAACATATCTCAGTAAATAAATTAGACAAATATGATGTAAACATTCCCTAAGTACATGAGTGCAGACCATTGGGCTTTCAATTCAGTCCAACCTCATGGCGAAACTCAGAAAATATTTGATCCTCTCGTTTGTAATGGCCACCCCTGCTTATAAGCTTTTCACCCCATACATTGTCTTTGTCATTGTTCATTCTGCAGATCTGTAAGTCGAAAAAGGACACAGCGAACCTAGATAAACTCCTTTTAGTTGTTTGAGATGTCAAGAGGATTCGCATCTGGAGATTTTGTGGGCCAGTCCAGATGTGTGATGTGTGGTTTTTGATGCACCCAAACGCATGCACTCATTTTTGACAATCATTAACATCTGCTACTCAACACATTTTCAACACATCAAAGGGAGCCTCAGCGATTAGCACTGTCACCTCACAGCAAGAAGGTTTTGGGTTCCTTCCTGGAGTCTGCATGTCTTCCTTGTGCCTGTGCGTGTTTACTCTTGTATCCTCTCACAGCATTAGGTTTTAGATTATGCCAAAATTGCCCCCAACATGTGTATATATACAGTATGCCTAGTTTTGCTGTAACCTTGAGTTTGCTGATGCAACTTTGTGTCTGTCATTGAAAGGCCCTTCGTGCTAAAGAATGTTGTTAAATAAACCAAATAAACAAACAAATCTACACATCAAATGGGACATTCACTCCACTGTACCACCTCTTCTCAATCTATGAATCTTTTCGCCCACCTCACAGTTATTTATAGCCGAATATCCTCATGCAACAGCATCTGTTACAGCCATCTTAAGTTACAGCCACCTTAAACACTGAAGGTGACTAAATTATTGTCTGGGAAGTATAGTTCCTTAAATAGAAACCATAGGAAATACAAAATGCTGCACTTGGCTTTCAAACATTAAATTGAGTATTTAAACTGAATGTATGTAATTGTAGCATTGTAGTAAATGGTTAAATAGATTTATCAACTTTCCATTGGTTATCGATGTCAGCTTGGGGAATGAAAATTATATACAGAATTCCATACATGACAATAAAAGGCCTGTACACAGTCTAGAAGTGTTACCGTTGAAAAGTCTGGCCCTGCCCAGCAAAGCATTTTCCATTATTATAATATGCAATCCTCATTAACACAAATCAAACTATAGCACCTTGACAACATCAATTTCATACAAATGTTTAAATTGAATACGAATAAAAGGTTTCTTTTTCATTACCTTTTTGTAAAAGCTTTCTTACATTTCTGATGTGGATTAGTGATTAAGGCTCTAAAATATAGTAGTTATTAGAAGATTAAGAGTTTGAGTGTTCCCGAAAAAGTGCCACCAAGATCCTTCCCTCTCTACTGCTTAGAACTGCTGAACCATAAGTACAAAGGTAAGAAGCGTCTGACTGCACTTCTCTATATATTCTGTATTTTAATCGTTTACTGTTTGACACACTATAATGTGGTAGGTTCAAAAACTTTTGACAGGCAGTGTAGATTTATTCAGAGATTCTGCAGATTGTTTTATTTGATTTTCAGCCAGCAGTGCTTGGGCTTTTTTAAACAATAAAGATCCATAAATTATACAAGGAACCAGACTACATCTTGGTTCCAGAAATGACCCTGGACATTCCTAAGAATCAACATTTGGGTGGATTCAGGCAGTTTATAAGCATATACCTAACAATAAGCCTGGACTCTAAGGTGCAGAACACATGATAGGAGTACTGATCGACAACAGCGTTGTGTAAAATGAGTCTGAAGCAGGACGTCACAGAGTAGCAAAGGATGTTGGTACAATAGGTACGATTAAAGACTGATTAACGGAAGTCATTATATTTCCGACTGGCCAGAAAACATCAGAATCTTCCAAAATGTGTTGGATTATTTGGAACAACTGGTTAGTGAGACAGTGGGCTTAGTGGGCTGACAGTATTGCCATTCTATTGGAAAAGGGAGGAGAACTTACTTGGATGTTTCTTAATACAGCGCCCTTACCAAGTGTCTGAATGAAGGAATACATCAACAGGCCTTAAAATGGTTTCTACACAATTATTGTGAGAATATCTTTAAACATCCTACAGTGCATTGAAGGGGTGCAAAACCAAGCTATCCTGAAAATGACTTGCTTGTGTGTTCAATTCCAGTGAATTGTTCAGAGATTCAAGAGTTACAGGAATGTTTTTAAGATGTTCGAAAACTACAGTACATGACACCTCAGTATCTTATTGGGGTGCAATAATTCTGGACCTGAACATAGGGAGTTTTCGTAACAGTGCATGCGTAGTCAGTTCAGACAGTCCGTAGCTGTGCATGTGTTTGCGAATGTGTGTGTGTTACTGTTCGATGTACTCATCTCTTTCCCAGTCTGTCTCTATGTTCTCTTTCTCAGTCGAGTGTTGCCTTTCAGCCTCGTGATAGTGCTCTCGCTGTACCCTCTGGTGTCCACGTTGTCGACCGTTCCTTTCACTGTGATCGTTCTCTCTCTCTCGCTCCCTCTCAGCACGATGGTGGTGGTGGTGATGGTGGTTATGCTGTACAGGCTGCTCCTCCTCAAGCTCTTCCTCTTCTGACGGGTGCGTATGAGAGTGTGTTATTTCAGCTGAATGTTTGCGAGGGGTCCGTGACTCCACATATGGAGAGTCCCTGCTTTCGACAGTCTCTTGTCTGGACAGTGTATGTGCGGTGCGACTGTGATGGTGGTGGTGATGATGGTGATGGTGGTGATTGTGGTGTTCGGTCCGTGTGGACAAGGAGCGGTGGTGAATGTGCGTCCCTTTTCGTTCGCTCCTTAAGCCCCTCTGCTCTTTGGCAGCCTCAGCCTGTTCCTCTACGTCCTCGTCCTCAGCCTGGTCCAGACTCTCTTGCTTTTGCAGGCGATGGTGATGGCGGTGATGGTGGTGATGGTGATGGTCCTCTTGAGAGATCCTCCTTTCTCCCAGTGATTTCTCAGCTTTCTGGACGCCCCCCGTGCCCTGGTTTAATGCACGCACAACATGCATTAGTGTGATAAAACATGAACAGAGTCCCACTGCACTGCACTGCACACACTAAGCATGCTCTTCTTCTCATTCTCTTTCAATTGCTAATGTGGAGCCATAAAATCATACAACACAATGGCTCACTTACAAACAGAACATCCAACCACTGCAAAGGCAACACCTGACATGCAGTAAGTGCACATTGGAGTACTTGTAGTGAACTAATTAGAACTACAACTGCACGGTCAGTTTAAGACTACACTCGTGATTTTTTTTTTTGCCTGAAACTGTAATACAGTGGATTCTGGGAATTGGTTCCAGAAGGCCAGTCAAGACTCTGATTTCTTTGAAGCCAAAATCAAATTTCCTGTTAAGAATAGACAGAAATGGGATTCATATAATCCCAAATAATTGTATTTTATGCCTATATTCGTTTGTAATTAATGATTAAAAGCAAGGCTAAAGCAATGTAATACAATAATAATACTCAATAGATTAGCAAAATAATGAAAATATAAAGACCAAATACGTATAATTCTAATATTAAATATTTTAATAGTTAATTATATAATAAATTACAACACAATAAGTATCATACTACATATAATATTATTCATAGCCACTTAGGCAAACGCACGCCTAATCACGTGGACAGTGGTGCTGAGACTGAGTGGGTATCTGAAATTGTACTCATAGACTAATATAATATACAGTACATATACATGATATATTAATATAACAAATATTATATTATTTTATATAACAAATATTATTTTTAATATGCCTACAATCTCTGTCTAGATCTTCTTATTCTTTCGGGTTTTATGGTGATTGGCATACCATATTGGTTCCTATCGCTACTTACTGGACTAAATTAAGCGCACCATTAATTTTAAGGTGACCATATGCAAAGTTTTTTGTTCAAATTTGGGGGCAAAATAAATTCAAAAGGACCGTTTGGTGTTACTGAAGTGACGAGGTTGAACTGTACTCAGTACTGATCATGACTATTCTGCCAATTTATGTATAGTTTTGTGGCATTCTATCTTAAATCGAATATCGCTTAACTTGTGAAATTATTGCATCACAGTATGTACCCAAATACACACTTTGAAAGTATGGGCAGGTGCATATGATTTACAACAGGCTACCTTCTCACTTCAAATTCTATATTACGGTGCTTGAGTGGTGAACCACTTTAATATAAAAGGCCATATTTAAGTCATTGTAGTGCACAATTTTCCATAACTGATGAAGGCTTTGATGCAAATCCAAAGGCAACAAATGTGGCTATGAGTAGAACATGCCAAACTCCTCACAGAGTTCCTCATTTAACACAGGAGAGTACAGCATCATACAGTGTAGAAATAGCATACGTCGAGCAATGTTTACTGTAGTCAGCTAGGAATTCATTAAACTCATGAAATATTATCTGAGTGTAAGTTCAAATGACTCTCTGTGATCCACCATCATAGCCTCACTCACCATGGACATGACTATGCATCTGTAGCCTCCTCAGACTGAACCAGAGCCAAAGCAGGCAGCAAAGAGATTATTCATTTTAGAACATAACATAAAGGTACACTTTCACACAGTACTGCATATGCAGCAATTTCTAAACAGAAATGCCCTGAAATAAAAAATGAATTATTACATTTAGCACAATCCTGCAGTGAAAGCAACTAGGGAGTTACGCGTACATGCATTTTTTACTTGTTGGACTACATGTTAAACACCTTACATATGCAAGTCTGAGACCATCAATGAAAGTTCTTGTTTGTATCATTGTCTATAAGTATTCCTACTGTTGCAGGATAATGGCACAGAAAACACTTTAAGGCTGCTTCAAGACCAAGGAAGATTACCAAAATCACATAAAGCATTTATGTGTCTACTTGACGGTAAAAGGTAACCATTATTTGGTTTTGCACAAACTTGGATAGTCCATACAGCCATTACAGCAAAAGGGGGAACATACCAACAGCATCAGCAACAGCATCTTTCAATCCAAATGGACAGTGCAGTAGGGACTTGGTTTGTACCTTAATTATGTATTTGTGTATGGTTACCACTGAATCTGACAGAAGAAATAGTGTTCTCTGAAGGTTTCCATAATAAATGATGGACAAGAATGTGTCCACTAAGCAGTGGGAATTTTTTAAGTAAATAAAAAATTAAATGCAATGATCCTTACATTTATTTTTATTTGATCACTTCAGACGTATGAATATACGTATGAATATTACTTGTTTTTTTCTAATCAACTTCATTTAATTTCGTTTATTAATAAACATCCAGTCCTGCATTTTATGTTTGGTACACATAAAACAGAGACAATTTAGGGCTAGTAATGAATTAAAGTAAAAACAAAACTAAATAATGATGTGATTTCAGGGTGTCTTTAAGGATCAGAGATGGCCAGGGGAATTCTAGTTTGTTAACAAATGTGTGAGAAAATTGTTTAAATGTTTAAAAACAATGTACCTCAAAGTAATACTTAGGGATTTGCCTATTTAATATCATTACATGGTTCAAGCAATTGGGGGGAATTTCATGCATAAAGGTCAAAGGCACAAGCTTAAGCTGAACAACTATGACCTCCGATCTCTGGACACTGAGGCATCTAGGATGAACCGTCAAACAGTGGGAATGTGTATTGAGCTCAGATGAATCGCTGTGCCAGATTTATTTTGGTAGAAGTCTACGGCATTTGTTCTGGACCAAAGACTAGAATATGGCCATCCACTTTTTTCAACAACAATCCCAAGGTCCAGGGTCTGTCATAGTATGGGGCTGTGTCAGTACCATTGACAAAAGTAATTTACACTTCTGCGATGGCAGCATTAATGCAGAAAAAGCTCACAGAGCTAATAAGACCACCAATTTCACACAGCACTCATAGTCAGAGACAACCGGGACTGCGGATGCCAAGCCACGTAGTGGTCGTCCAAACACCACTGCTGACAAAGAAATCTCAGCAGTGGTTTTTGTAGCCTTCTCGGAAAGTTCACGACGCAGCACGCAACATGTCCTGTGACTTTTGACTCACCTTGTATATTAATATACATAATAATTATATAATTAATAAGTGAAGTTGACCAGACTAAACATGAAATATTTTGATGTCATAGGTCCGCAATTAAACAAAAAGCACAGTAAATATAAGACGCAATGTCTTTATTTTTTATTTGCATTTCCCATGCTATCCCAACCTTCAAATTTAGTGATATATAACAATTTATTTTACAGGTATATGCTTCTCTAAATAGTTTTTTTTGATGCAAACTCAGTGAATGTAAATAAGGATCACAAATGTATTACTTTTCTGGTGAAGAATCTCAATGACTTCTGTTGGGCATATAGTACAATCTACAATGAGATAATGTTATAATCTATGTAGTGTGCATATACAGGAGGCAAAACAGTGCCTAACCAAAAGGAACTACACCTGTAATTACATTAATTCATCACATTAGTGTTGTGGTTATGTGTCTGCTCCTATCTAGTCTCAACCGCTTGTAAAGACAAAATGTTTTAACTGCACTAGTAAACTCCAATCCTGGAAGGGGCATGCAACGTGGAGTTCGAGTAATGATTTAATTTATGGAAAAACTAGTGTTGGTCCCAAGCCCTAGTAAATGGAGACATTTTTGAAAGGAAATACATCTGGTGTAAAAACCTATAACAAATCTTATATGTCAGAAAGCTGAAAGAGAGATCTGTAATATTTTTTGGCTCTACCTATGAGTCTTTTTTCTGTAAGGCAAAGCAACCAGTGTATTTATCCATTGTATGGATCACTTGGTAGTGGAAATAAAGACAAAATATAGGATCTTATATTTACAAACATTCTGCTCTGCACTGCTTAATATCCTTTGTTTTCATCACTGAGCAAGTATAAATACAATTTGGTAAGTACCTGCAATTGCAAACTTGACAGCAGTTTAGGACTGGTTGGCTGGTCGGCAGTGGCAGTGCTGAACTTGTCTAATGAAGGATTAGCTGGCGTGCAGCTGGCTGGGTGAGTGGACTTCCAGTAGGCCTCCAGATAGTCAGCCATGTGCTCACAGGCATCCTCTAACTGATTCTCATCCAGGATGATATCAAAGAGCTCCTGCAGAAAGAAGTAGGAGAAAGGAATGGAATGACGAAACAGAAGTGTGAACATAAGAGAGAAACTAAATTGAAACAACAAAACATCAAAATAATATTTAAATGAATAATACATGAATAAGGCAGGCACCACAAATATTCTCTCACCAATGCTGGTTTAGTTAAGCTACACAGCTGCCTTGGCCTAATCTAAAGTTTACAAGTAAATGTGCCAGTAACTTATAGAAGAAGTGGATCATTTTGTTGGGTTATAAAACTGCTGCGATTTGTGTCAAAAACAAGGTGACCCATTTAATAGTTCCACTCGAAAGGTAATTCAAAAGGGTGCAGAATATAAAAAGCAGAACACCAAACAGTGTGGAATTTACACCGTCCAATTACATATTTTCTGTGGCACCTAGTTTCAACTTTCATTGATAAAATAACAGTTTATAAACAGATTTCAAAAAATGATTTTGCATGTGTTGCGTGTCTGTCTGTCCAGTATGATGTGCCTATCCATACTCACAGAGGGACACTGAGCCAGTTTGTCTGCTGCCACCATCTGCACATTCAGATGTTTGGCCTGAGACTTCCCTCGTGATTTTATTAATCTCTGTAACACCTGAAACCACACAAGCACAATAGCACTATGGTCATTATTTAAAATTAACATAAAGTCTATCGTGCCATAACAGTTAAGTCATTTTACTGTAACACTGCAACTTTGGATAATATAGATATAAAACTGGTATTATGGAAGTTACAGAGTTAAAATCCTTCCTCTGCCAAGTTTTGGGTCCATGAGCAGGGCCCTTAACTTAACATAATTGCTTAGACTGTAAGATTGTATAAAGTTGTAAGTCGCTCAGGGCAAGAGTGTCTGCCAAATGATGGAAATTTAAATGGACATAAGTGGTTAACTGGACTTTGGAACAGAGGGTCCAGGGTTCAAATCCCACCTCTGCCAAGCTGTCCGTGTCGGCTCCTTGAGCAAGACCCTTAACCGACAGTTGCTTGGATTGTAGGACTGTGCCAGTTGTTTTTTTCTGGATAATGGCTTCTGCAAATATATCTGCATGTCTGTGGCCAAATTGTTTGATTTGTGCAGTTTAACAGAAGAATAATTAAACATTAAAGCATACTGTTCATGCTTGTATGCCAGAGAAGAATATGGTGAATAAAATGTTTTATTCATTTTATTCATGCTAAAATGCACGCTATTATGTAGTCACTTGGTAAAGTGGCATGCTGAGGCAGGAGTTAGGGTTGTTACATTGTCCAGATAGTAAATTCTTTTTACCTTTGGAGAGGAGATTTTGACGTAGACGACTATTGGTGCGAGCGAGGTCTTGCCAAGCTGAGATGGATGGTTTATAGTGTCAGCATCCAGAACCACCAACTGGAGTGTGCGTGCCAGCTCAAAGATCCTCTCAATCTCACTTTGTACCTCAGCTAACACACAAACACACAGAGCAGAACATCAGTTACTACAATGCATGCTTACATCAGTAGCTCCTTTATTTAACCTTTGTTTAGTCATGTAGGTTATGTAAATATTTCTGTAGTTCTGTAGCATTTCTATAGTTCTGTAGCACAGTAAATATCAAATGCCAACATACCTAACAAATTGGCGTGGATATTTAATAGTAATGGTTATTTAAAACAAGCATGATTCATATTGAGGTGCTAATGTGCTGTCAGCGGTATTTGTTGGGTACTCAAACCATAAGTGTAACTAATTGATTAGTCAAATTTTCAATTTTAATTCAATATCAAATAAAATACAGGTAATACATGTACAGTTACAAATAAAACTGACCCACCCTCCTAAAAACAACAAACAAACAAACTATTCCATAAAAACGACTGATTCAAAACTGGAAAAGTGGCAGGTTTGTGAGTAAGCGTGTGTGTGTGTGCAGTGTGTTTGCATGTGCGTACTCAACGGTGATTGTACAAAAGATTGCCAGGAGTACAATCAGGAGGTCAGGCTGAAAAGAATGTCTTTGATCCTAATCACGGCTCACTAATCAAGCCAAACTAACAATCATAACGAGCTTCCTGCTCTCCTCGTCTCATGTTCACATGCAGCTTTGAAGATCTTGGGTCTCCCTTATAAATCATGGACCCAATTATTTAGTCTTTATAAGTTAATAGATATACCATGCAATTTAAGAGTTATAATTCAGACAGACCTATTTGTTTCTGACAGTTCATTCATTCACTCATTTATTTTCCTACCCCCTTAATCCAATTCAGGGTTGTGGGCAGCAAGGACCTAAATGGCAGCATAGGGAACAAGGCAGGAAGCTACTAGAAATGACTCTCTCACACTAGGAGCCATAAAAAACCCCAGTTGTTGGGGGATGGACAGCAAAACAAGCTACATCTGCTTTTCCTGAGGGAACTGGAACAATCTTTGAAATTTGGCAATTTGCCTACCTTTGGCCACGTGGGTTTTTGTCCCAATACTTTTGGTCACATATGTGTACGTGCGTATTGTGTATCCGGTGTGTCTTGGGTGATGTGTATGTCTGTGTGTTTTGTGTCGTGTGTGTTTTGTGTTTATATGGTGTGTATGTATATGCAGCATGTCTTTTGGGTTGCATTAATGGCTTTTCAAACACTGTATAATGAATGAGGCATGTTTAAGATACATCTTAATCTTAATCATAAAATCTCACTTGGAATAACTCGACTGTAAAGAAGATGTTTCACTTTATTTTGTTTTGTTCAATAAGAAGTTGCAATTTCGTATGAATTACAGCGTTAAAAATCAATTCCAGTGGAGTTTGGCAGCAAAAGATGTATACGTGTGTCTGAGTATGGGGACTCAAAAATAACTACAAAAGGAGGGCAGTGCAGAAAATGGTTGGCCTGACACACAGTCTTTGGAATGTAGGTGTAGCTTCCAGATTACCCAGAAGCAACTCATGTAGACCAGGGAGAACATGCACACTCCAGTGCAGCATTTGGAGATTTTGTCCAGGCCAAAAATCAAACTGGGGATCTCTAGAACTAACCACTGCACCACTGACTGTTTAATGATGATGCAACTGAGGAAATGATTATTTAGGACTATTTTATTATTTTACCCCCTCCTATCTAGTAAGGGGTCATAAGATAAGGACTGGTGCCTAATCTGGCACACAATCTGGCACAGATCCTGGACAGTGTGCCAGTCCATCCTTCACGTTGCACGCACCACCATCGATATGAACCCAGACACTGAAGCACTACTGTGGCTCTTACCATCAAGCCACGGGAGCTGGTTAGAACAAAAAAAACATTGTAAAAAGGCAATGGAAGGAAAAATAGAAACAAACTGCTAACAGAAGCACCTACTGCTGAATAAACATGTGCACACATAAACACACACAGAATTCAAAGTTCATATGAACAGTACATGTTCAACACACTCACACTTACAACACAGATGCACTTACCCAGATTGGAACGTGTGTTGGACCGTTCAATGATGGCATGTTTACTGGGGTTATTCAAGACAGAGCGCTTGGCCAGGGAAATGTCTGCCGTCACACGAGTGATTGATATCCTGGGACAAGAAAGAGGACAAGAATGCACATGCCAAGTGTGAACAGCTAAGAATGACTCCCCACAAATAATTCAACAAATACTCATTCAGAATAATACAGAAAGAAATCTACTGACTGAAACCCCTCCTACTCATTTTCTACACATTTGTAGACTTTCCAAAACTTGCTTACCAGACCCACATTTTCATTTACTTCTTATTGTCTTATTTCAATGAGTCACAGTGAAGATAAGATGAACGCAATGTGGTATTGACTCTACTATAACAAATTGCTTATGTTATTCCTATTATTTTTTCATAAAAAACACACAGCTAAGGGTGGTTTCTAAGTTGTGCTGCAATGAGAAGAGGCATCGGTCCCAATCTGGGAAAACATTTGGGTCAGGAGAAGGCGCAGGCATGCAGGCCAGCTTTGTGCTTATGGTCCAGCATGGCCAATTAAGGCAATGAGACAAGACTATTTAAAGTAGCTCCATGCACATGCTAATACATAAACTGACCCTTCCAGAGAAAGCGACAGAGAAAGGATCTTGGGAAGCTCTTACCTCCCCTCAAATCTGTGCTTCAGAAAGTCAAATAATGCTTTCTGCATCATATCTGTTACCTGGCAAACAAAGAAAAGTAATAGAATAATTGCCAAAAAGTAATACACTTCTGTTATTATTTCCACTGGTTTGTTTATTCTATTATTATGAAAACAGATCGACATGACTAGCAGTTTAACTATTAACTTTACGACACATACTTGAGTAAAAGTAATATATAGTACTAGGTTAATGCATCTAATATAACCGTGCCGCAAATACAGACAGCACAAAAACATTTGTAAACAGGTTTGCGAGTAAATTCATGGAGTCTCGAGAAATATCAAGCCATAGAGATATATTCATAAACAAAAATAAAGCCTGATTTGTAGATCTGTTGAAGCCTGACCTCGTAGCCCTTGAGTGAGGGTCCCACCAGTACCACAGGCCTCATGGAGGGCACCACGTCATAGGGGGGGATGTGCTCAGTCTGCAGAGTGTAGGAAAACATACATCATTCTTCTTCCACACTTCACTCTCTAGGCCAACTCCAGCACACTGCCATCATATTCACGAATACTAAACACAGCTTTATAACAGGGAATACCAGTCCCGATTCAATGAAGCCCACATTTGCATGCACTTTCCTTACAGTAAACATTTGGACCCAGCTCATGAAATGCTTGATGTCCTGTTAAGTGTGCTGGATAAGAGAAAACAAAGGATAATGAGTGGTGCAATTGCCTAAGAAATCACAATTGTCAGGATATTATGTGTATCTAGAACATCTGTGGTCAAAAGTTTAAAATAACATAATTTTTCTTCTCTGGCTGAGAAACATTCCACTCTTCCCTAAGTGACGCTAGCCAATTGTGTGTAGTTTTAAAAGGCATGGTGACTGTCTCAGATATATGTCCGGGAGCTGACATGTAACAGAGATGAGGAGAATAATGCTGGGCTTTTTGGAGCGAGACTGAAAACCACTGCTGTTCCACCACACAGACTAACACAACAGCCAAGGCGTGACATATTTAACGAAAAGCTTTTCTCATGTAACATACGACCAGTATCTAAAATCTTCCACAATACATTTGTCTGTCATGAAGTAAACAATTAAAAAGTACTGCTTTTAACCACATGTAACTTTTTTTGAACTTCTTAATTCTTAACATTAAAATGACAAATGTGTCAGTACTATATTTACAGAAGGCACAAACATAAACCAAACATCCACTGGCCAGTGAGTTTGATTTATACACATGTGCCTAGAGGGAGATTACACAATGAAGCAATGATTGTACTTTTCATCAACATCGTTTATTTCATTTTCTGTTCTTTCATTTTTGATAATTACTTTCAATAATTAATTGAATCCTTGACTTCAATCACATCTTTATATCTTTTAGCTTCTCAGTCAATACGTGGATCAGAATAAGTAGGTTGGACTGACATTGTTGTTTGTAAATATTTCAGAAATTATACAGGGGATGGACAAAATAACAGAAATATGTTCACGGTCTGTGCTTTTAGAACTGCCCCGAAGCTTCATTGATGCTTGACTTTGTTCTGTTGTTCATTATGACTTTCAAGATTCCTATGAACACATTTCATAGGAAGTGATACAATGAGTGATACAATTTCAGTTCAACAACTAATGATCTTGATCTCTCTAAAACTCTTGTTGCTTGCCCCAACACTGACTTAATGTTCAACAGATATCAGTGCTAATTCAGCACTTTAATTTCCCAATATATAACCCAATATAACTTATATAATAAGTATATTATAATATAACTGTGATTTAGAAAGTGAAGCTTGTTTTGCACAGAATAATTCTATCACTTTGTCCAGTACCTGTACCATAATATACAATCTTTACTAAATTTATTTGTAAAAAATATTGTTTCGGAACAGTTCATCTACCTGCATGTGATCTTGCTTCATTGTTAAAGGATGTATTATGTAAAGGTGATCCCATTGGGTTCAGCACAATACAGGTATCACACATTTACTGAAAGGAATGTACAATAGGTTGTGTATAAGTAGAATGTCAAATAATCGTTTAAATATTTTATTGAATGGGAACTCTCTTTGTCTGGTGATTTTATTTGAAGTGGAAAACTAGTTCACACAGTTCTGTGCAAAAGTATTAGGTCACCACAAAATTTGATATTTTAGCAGTGATATAAAGAAGATATATAACATACTGAAGACTATTGGAAAACAAAAATTCCAACTTGGATTAATCACTCTATAATACTCTTTATCACTGATCATCATTCCGATTTTGTGAGCTTTAGCATATCTTAGACTTTTCGCCATGTTACCATTCTGAAAAGGTTTCTTGGCTGCTAATCTTCTTTCTCCTTTCTTGTTAATGTTAGAAGAATCAACTTGGCATCTCTTGGCATGAAGCTGCCAGATGGCATTATTGCAGCAAGTGGAAGTGGAAGTGTAATTTTTAAGTAATTTATTTGGATTTTATTGCATGAAATAATGATACAAAAACAGAACTTGTTACATAGAAACGTTTGTATGCAATTACAGAGGTCAGACAGTTCCTGATAGTTCATGATAAAGTTTTCAAACACTCCAGCAGGGATTTTTGCCCACTCCTCCATACAGATATTCAAATCTTTCAGGTTTTGGGGCTGTCTAGGGGTGAAATTAAGTTTCAGCTTCCTCCAAATATTTTTTATTGGGTTCAGGTCTGGAGACTTTTTATCCACTCCAGGACCTTGAAATGCTTCTTACAGAGCCACTCCTTAGTTGCCCTGGCTGTGTGTTTCAGGTCATTGTTATGCTGGAAGACCCAACTACGACCCTTCTTCAATGCTCTATACTGAGGAATGGAGGTTGTTGGCCAAAATCTCGTGATACATGACTTCATCCATCCCCCTTTTGATATGGTACAGTTGTCCTGTCCCCTTTGCTGAAAAGCACCCCCAAAATATGATGTCCCCACCCCCATGTTTCAAAGTTGGGACGGTGTTAGTGGGGTTGTACTTATCCCTCATCTTCCTCTAAACACGAGTTCATACTAAAAAACTCTATTTTGGACTCATTTGACCACATGACCTACTCCCATGCCTCCTCTGGATCATCCAGATGGTCACTGGCAAACTTCAAGTGGGCCTTGACATTTGCTGGCGTGAGCAGGGGAACTTTGCGTCCCATGCAGGTTTTCAATCCATAGCAGCGTGTGTTACTAACAGTCATCTTTGAGACTGTGGTCCCAGTTCTCTTCAGGTCATTGACCAGGTCCTCCCGTTTAGTTCTGACCTTTCTAAAAATCATCCTTACCCCATGAGGTGAGGATCGTGCATGGAGCCCCAGACCGAGGAAGATCAGTAATTTTTTAATAATTGCACCAACAGTTGTTTCCTTCTCACCAAGCAGCTTGCCTATTGTCCTGTAGCGCATCCCAGCCTTGTGCAGGTCTACAATTTTGCTTCTGGTGTCCTTGGACAGCTCATTGGTCTTGGACATGGTAGAGAGGTTGAAGTGTGATTGATTGGGTTTGTGGACAGGTGTGTTTTATACATGTAACATGTTCACAGTAGAAGGGTTTCCTAAAGAAATCTGTGGGAGCCAAAATTCTTTCTGGTTGGTAGGTGCTCAAATATGTATGTATGCAATAAATGCATTATTGCATTAATTAATGCATTGATAATTTAAAAATAACAATTAAAAAAATGTAATTTCCTGGATTTTTTTAAGATTCTGTCGCACAGTTGAAGTGTACCTACATTACAGACCTCTCCATTCTTTGTAGATGAGAAAGCTGTATCAAATGCTTAGTTTTCCCACTATACTTAGCATTGTAGCCCATAGAACCATTTTTAAATGTTTTTGTTAATTTGGATTATATAACGTCGTTATATAATATCTGCATCAGTGGCCAAGGTTATATCTATACACAAGGGTATCTCAAGACTAATCATATACAATAAAAAATAGGGGATATTTAATCTTAATCTTAATATTTAATCAATATTTCCTAAAATGTGTATAATTTGGTATGTACACAATCAAGTCAATGCCAGTTAATGCGGATGTCTTCCAACTGTGTTAGGAAACCGGAGTATCCGGAGAAAACTCACGATGACACACAGACTACATGCAGACTCCAAACAGAAAGCACCCATGCCTTTCCACCCTGGACCGTCTTACTGTAATGCAGTGGTGCTACCCACCGAGCCACTGTTCCACCCTTAAATGTTGTCCGTTTTTTAATACTGCTTACAATTTGCTTGTATTTTCTGGTTGGGTTCTAACACAGAGACTGATAAAGAATTAGATGTTCATTATACCTTTAAGAGGTAGCATGGTGGTGCAGTGGTTAGCACTGCCACCCCATAGCTTTAAGACCCCTGGTTCAATCCTGACCTTGGGCACTGCCTGTGTGGAACGTGTCCCAAGATGTGTGTTAGGGACGTGTGTGTGAGTGAATGTGCCCTACAATGAATTGCCACCCTGTCTAGGGTTACCCTTGTCTTGCACCCAGTGCTGCCAACTAGGCCCAGACCTCCTTCAACCCTGACAAGGATATATTACAATGAATTATATTATTGCAAATATTACAATGAATTAATTAATTAATTAATTATACCACCGTGAAAATAATGGCATCTTTAATCTAATGGTGGCCTAAGACTTTTGCACTGTACAGAATCATTCTGTATATAATATATTTTATATGTGTGCTGAACAGCCATCTGTCAAATATGTTGCACTTTTCTGAGAAGGTTCTTGAGGGTATTTCTCATTGTCAGGATTTTCATACTGTGTTTATGCTTCAGTATAATAAAATACGCTCATATATCCATTTTTGCATTTTGATATTTTCAAGATATCCAACCATATTCTGAGGTCCCATTCATTTAATCACAAACACACATAGTGTAAAGCCAAGCTTTGTCGTTTAGTGATAAGAAACCCAAAAAGAAATACAAAGTAGCAGTTTGCATGTCTACTTACTGACTTCTGCTTCTGTTTAGCTGAGGAGGGGAGGAGAGGAGTAAATGAGATGAGAGACGAACAGAAGCGTGAGATTAAAGAAAACAGAAGATAAAGGAGAAAAGTGGTTAAGCCCAGGCGTGCATGCGTATGGCTTTTGCGTGGACATACGGACAAGACTGCGTGGTGCTGCAGAGAGCTGTACTGCCATACAAAGGAGTGTGGAGAAAGGGAAAGCCTGTGAAGAAGGTGGTTACCTTCTTAAAGAAGGGCATTCGTTTCTCCCTGGCTAAAGTGGATATGACTGGGTTTGGGCTGGATTTAGGAGAACGCTGCTGAGGAGGAAGAGGAGGTTCAGGCTCCTCCAGGTCTAAACCTGCAGCGTCTATGTCCACAGCTACATACACATACACACACAGTTACACATGGGGCTTTGTGAGCTAAACATTAATGGCACACAATGAAGACCATGTGGATTCTAAAAAAGAATCTCAGAAGAATAATCAACAGCAATGCAGCAGTATGGCTCCTGGTCGCTTAAAATTAGAGTTTGAATAAAAACCTGAACCAATGCTTAATCAATGGAATTGAGATAAATGTCTTGGTTTTTAAGATTCATGAATGACAATGTGAAATTTATGCTGTAAGTAATAATTACTAAAGTAACTCATTTTGATTTCAACCCTGTAATGAAAAAATAGATGAAATAACGTTTGTGGGTTTTATGTCACCGGACATTGATTTGTTCTTTCTGAAAAAACAAAAACACTGCTCACAAAAAATTAAAGGATGTTTAATTATGGGAGATTTCATTTTGAAGTATCCTCTAATTTATGTGAGAAGTCTATAAACCAAAACAGCAATACTTTACATATCTAATCATTTTTCAGCAAACAATTCTCTTACAGCAGTGAGGAATTCATTTCTGTGATGACTGTGGAACTGAACTATAGACCACAAAGTCCTGGATTTAAATCCCACCTCTGCCAAAATGTCACTCTTGGGTCATTGATCAAAGGTTCTTAACTCCTAATTTCTTGGACTGATACAACTGTATTAGTAGTAAGTCACTCTGAATAGAGGCATAGGGCAAAGGTTCCATAGTTCAGTACCAGAGTCACCAAAGAAATGAATGCCTCATTGCTGTAAGAGAACTGTAAGAGCTAGTGGGACAGTCAGACTGGTGGTTTACTTAACCAAATCACTAGCGAATACAGAAAAAATCCCAGTTAGCCACTGCTTAGAAGCCAGCAAATCTTTGACTGCAACCATAAACTTGTCCTTAATCAATGTTACAGTAGAGAATATAGATTATTCCTGTGAGCCTGACAGGTGTGACCTATCGCTGGATAATATGCAGCAGTTTACAACTATACTTTATTTCTGAGTATACATAAGAATTACTGAGCCTATAAAACAGCAAATAAATTAGCATTACATAAGTAACACATATACAACTACGTAACCATGTAGCATTCTAATTCTACTAGTAATACAAATGCTCAACAATAAACCAGTGTGATAAATAATTAATGTTCAACCTGAAGAGGGAGGAGTTGACTTCCGAGAGCTTGGAACCATATCGCCTAAGCTGGACAAGGAGTTGGCCCCTAATCTACTAGAGAGAGAAAAAAAGTATATTTTCATCAAAGAAATGGGGCATGTTTGGGTCCAGTTGAAAAGCAAAATAGATTCAACTCAGCATCTTGTCATATTTGTAAAGTATATTACCGCACATAAAGATGCACCTTAAATGGCACGCTTTCACTTTCACATAATTTCAACCAGTTAAGAAACTGAAAAAGTCAACGATTACAACCCCAAACCAGAAAGCTGGGACAGTATGGAAAATGGAAATGTTGCAGTGTTTCTTACATTTAATTTGACTTTCAATTAATTGCAGACATTGTAATTATTTCATTTTCTGTCTGGGCAACGTCATTTCATTTGTTAATAAACATCCATTAATGCATTTCAGGCCCGCACCACATTAAGAGAAAAGTTAGGAATAGGGCAGTTTAGGGCTAGTAATGAGTTAAAAAGTGATTTTAAACAGGTTAACATGTAACTGTAATCATTATGTGTTAGAAAATCAGTATCAACATAAAATCCCCATAAAGTATTTGAGAAGCAAAGCTCTCAAGTTTGTCAACAAATGTGTTAGAAAATTATTGAAATTTTTAAAAACAACTGTCCTCAAAGACAGATCGGAAGAGATAACATAGTTCTTCCTCTATGATGCAAAATATCATCAAATGAGTCAAGGGATCTGGAAAGATTTCAGTGTGTTAAAGGCAAGGGTGCACACCTGAACTGAATACAGGTAATTTTGAATCCCTTAGGCGCCATTGCATCAAAATCTGTTGTTCATCAGTAGCTAATAGTACCATAGGGGAACTTAATTACTTGGAAACCTTTGTCAAGCACTACAATATGGAATTACGTTCAGACATGCCACTTATTGTGCAAAAAAGAGCCGTATGTTAACCATGTTCAGCAGAGCCATCAGGTTTTTCTCTGGGCATCTAGGATGGACAATCGTGTGTATTGTGGTCAGACGAATCAATATTCCAGATTTTTAGGAAGAACTGGCTGCCGTGTACTCTGGACCAAAGATAAAAAGGACAGTATTACAACGTTACAAACTGGTAAATGCTCTATTATTTCACTTCGTTTTGGAATATGTTGCAGGACTGTAATGCAGGAATTGATATTTATTAACCAACGAAATAAAGTTGACCAGACAACATATGAAAAACCTTAGATTCATACTGTCTGCAATGAAATAAAAGTAATTGCAAGAAATACTTGTGTTTTGTGACTTGTAAAGTGTTGTATTTTCCATACTGGCCCAACTTTTTCTGATTTGTGGGTGTAATATTTTTGTTTGAAAAGCATCAAAACAACATGGATCTACAAACTGCAGATACTACATATTCAAGTACAGTCATGTGCCATTTAAGATTTTAGGCTTTTGTTTGTGTGTTTACCTGGCATGGAATTTGCCCTGTTTGACTCTTTGCTCTTGGTGCATGCGAGTGTTTTCTAGCTTTACAGGGCTGGGGATGAACCCGATCTCACACCCCTCTTTCACCAAACGACCGATCCACCAGTCATTATTGAACTTCTGTCATACACACAAACAAAGGCAACAAATCACTATCATCACTGTATCATCATTTCATCCATCAGCTCTAGGAATGTAATCTTATCACTGTTAGAATCATTGAAGTAATTAATTCAACTGTGTGTGTGAGAGTGTATGTATTCACAGCTGACCTCTTTTACGTGTAAAAAATCTTTAGCATCGAAGGAGATAGCCATGCCAGGAACGGGGACATCATCCTCGAGGGAAGCACTGTAGCTGACGTTTGTGCGAACAGCGAACGCTACTGGTTTTGTCTGCTCACCAGGTACAGAAAAAAAAGAGTTAAATAAATAATAAATAAAAAAATGGATGAGGATTGCTGTTCACTACTTAAAAATTCATATGCTATGAATATGTTGGGATTAACTAAATTTCAGCCACTTTAAATAACAATAAAGTTTGAAAACAGACTGAAGAAGGTTAGTGCTAGTCTGAGCCAGAGGATAGCGTCAAAAAGCACCAACCTAGATCCAAACACTAGCAATCTCTGTACAGCCTTCACCCACAAACACTACATTTACATTTACAGCACTTAGCAGATGCTCTTTTCCAAAGCGACTTACAAAATACAATCTCACAAACTACAGTCAAGGTAATTGGGTTTCTTAAGGACCAGTAGCAACAGTGACAGCAAGGCAGTGCTGGGACTTCAACCCTAAAAAAGGGGATTAAATATCAAAGGATGTGATTAAGGAATGTGGGACAGGTAAGAAAAACATTTCTTAGAGTAACTAGACATCTGTATATTTATTTATATATTATATTTATATGTATTCAGTAGTTGTTAACACTGAAGGTACTTTGGTGGACACAAAACACAGAAAGACTGTATCCATTTTCTTCTGTAATATTTATGATATACTATATTATCATATCAGACCATAGACCCGTTGAGCTTATTATGGTGAACGTTTTTGTTTTCAATTGAAAAAAAATGTAAATGGGTGCTATGGCAACAATTGTGACTAAACTGTATAGTCACCACTAATCCAAAAGGATGTAACAATGATTTCACAGAGTTTCAAACAGAATGATCGGGCAGTTTGTTGACAACCTCACTGTTTACTTCACAATGCAAAATGCAAGCCAAACGAAATGAATCACTTTGCAAAACTTGAAGTACCACAAAAGTTGCCTCTCTGTGTAGAAATGAGCTTTTTTGAGTCAATGTCTGGCAAGCAGCCATTGTGACTGATTTAAAAATAGCTCTCAGTCAAAGGAACTGGAGGAGTCTGACTCACTCATGAGTCATGAGAGAATGCTAACAATTATTTACACATGATTAAGGGTGTTAACTTAGACAATATGATGGTAAATTTCCTGGAAGTCCTGTAATCGATATACAATTCAAAAACTATTAACACTGTAATAATGGACAAAACATCAAACAAAATAGTGATATACTATACTATAATACAGAATATTACTTACATAGTTATGTCAAAGTCTATAGTTAACTATTGGTTATATTATTCACACACGTACATCTGGACAAGAAGGGGCAAAATCTAAAATTACAAAATTGTAAGATTTTGATAGCAGTGAGATCAAATCAACTGAGAAAATTATCAAAACCTAAGAAAGTGCACTCCTGAGACCTGAGCCACCATTTGCTCACCACTTCTCATTGCTGCAATATTTTCTCTTACACAAAGATAAAACAATGAACAGATTTGATATTAAACTCAACCAACACATCTGTGTTCATAAAAAAACATCCAAAATGTCTTTTTCTTTTGACTGTATTGTTTTTCTTAAAATATTAGTTGTTAGCTGCTAATCTGCTAATAAGCCTAAAAACAAAAACAAGCTAGTATCTAGAACCAGGGGTGACAGATATTGTATCTACTGGTAGAGATGCACAAAATACAGTCTTGTGAGTCCCAAGGTAAAGAAGTAAACAAATCTATTTAAAAAAAACTAAATATAATGCAGGATGAGCTATCAGAAACCACAAGACTTGTCTTTGTCAGGCCAGCTGCAGGTATTCTGACATTTATAGGTCCCTATAGGCACAGCAAAGAAAATAGATCAATATTTGAAACAACAGATTGTGTTGCCAGAAAGAAATTGCCAAAAGCCTCTTCACATTTTCAAGTTGTTGAATCTGGGACATATAACCTGATATTTGTGTCACTAAATTTGCAAGGCTATTTATCTCTGTTTCATGTGTTTGGACTGCAACCTGCTAAGATTTTATCTTTGTGCATTTACACTTGTCTATCCAGTTAGCCAGATTTAGTTCGAATTGCTGCACCAAATCATAACATTAATTTAGCTTATACCGCAAGTATATAAGTCTGCATCTAAATTACTTCCCCACTCCATCCCTCGTAATGACCAGTCGTCATCTAGGCCATGTCTAAAGTGCATTCCAGTCCACTTTCTGCAGTGGTTAGAACAAGTTAATTTACATCTCTTTTAAACATCCATAAACCCTATATTCAATTTGTATGATATGACCAGATATGCAAAGGGTCCACGTTTCAGAAGTGTTACAGTGAGTCAAATAAAAAATGCAGATGCTGTTCATTAGAATAACAGACAAAAGCTTAAATATGTAATGATATATCGATTACTTAATGACCCAATTCCTGGTGTTTTACACATCTCAGCTCTAGAGCTCTCTTGGGGGTGTTGGATGAACTAGCTGACTAATCAATATATTGAACTTCTCAAAGCACAAGTGTTTATGACTAAACTGAAATTAGTGCTTTAGCAAGATTTAGGTTCCATGACTGGAGAATAATATTTGAAAAACTACACATGATTGAAAAGTAGCTTGGCCTAATAAGACAAATAACAGAGAAAGTATACTTGGAGGATTGGACTCTCCGTGGAATAATAAATAAAATGGCTGTGTTTGAAATACAAGATTAAAAGCTCTATTCCAAAAGTGTGTTGACCTTTATAAAATGGGCAATGGCTACGAAGCATTTGAAAATACCCACATTATTTCTAATTTGTAATTAGATTATATTGTAATTAAAATATTTAAATAACTCGATTTGTAAAATACCATGCTGGACAGGAATACAAGTATTTTACCCCATTTAATGTAAATGGGTAGGTTAGAGCATTTTTTAAATTTCCTATTAGTTCTTACTAATGTGACAAACAACCAACTGCATAACACAAGAAAGGCTGTTCTTTTTTCTAATCATGAGCAATTTAGAATAAAATAAGTTTAGAAGTTAGAATTTTAAATTAGAATGAAATAATTTTGTATAGTCAGATGTGACAACAATATGGGGAAGAGGAAAGTCCAGGGTCATGGACCTGAATAATGTGGAGAGGTTCTGTAATAAGGATTCTCTTGACCTGTTTTATAGACTACAATTTATTATGCATTACAGAAGACTCAGTGCTGTCTTGTTGGCAAAGAAAAGATGTACAAAATTCAGGGGTGCCAGTGATTGTGAAATGTGAATTGTTCAAAAAATGTTATTATACCCTTTTTCTTTTAGAACATATTTACTTGAACATTTTATGCATATTTGATTGGTGTTAATAAATGTGGCATTTACTGAACCTGACTAACATGAACTTCTGTATATTAAAGGTGAGCGATGATGTTGCAAAGCTCCACAGTATTTCCTGTGTCCCCTGAATGACCTTAGCTTAGTGAAAGAAAAGTGAATGGGAGGGAGCGAGAAATACACACACCCAGTGATATTGGTGGATTTGTGTCATATGAATTCACAGCTGAGCTGGAAATCAATTCTATAATATTACTAATACTATTTATAAGCATTATCAATACACTGTATTAAAATTGTACGTGTCACTAAACATTTGTGTTTGTGTGTGTGTGTGTGTGTGTGTGTGTGTGTAAGGAAAATCAAATCAGTGGCAGGGTCCAATCAGTATTGGCTGAGCTGAGTGCTGTTACCCATGAAGGGAACGAATGACTGAATGAATGTACCCACACACAAACATAAAACACACAGGGTTAAGCCCAGTACATAGTGTCCTCATGCATCATGCACAACCACTTCACCCCCTCTCTTCTTTGAACAATCGCGTAGAACTGCTCACATCAGCATCTTTTTAATCCATAATGTATATTCTCCCACCCCCTCTTTCACAATCACCATCCATACACTGTAACAGAAATATAAATGATGTATTTCAATCTAAATGGTGAAATACTTTCTTCACATTTACTCTAATCTTACCCTTTTACTTGCTTCATGGATTTCCCCCAGCCCATCACAAACCTTTAATAAAGTAAGCTAGACTAGCCTGTGAGGAAGGTAGGTAGTTATTGGATGTTTAACACTGTGACTGGCCTTGGGCCATCTTCGCAGCACATACGGTTATAGAGAGCAAGCTGTTAACAGTGGATAAGGCTATAAAACATCCTGTAGGTAGGTTCTATCTGTCGAACATGAAGTTACATTTCCTTTTCAGGTTTAATAATGCCAGGGAACTGAGGAGTCGTTTAGCCTTGCTGGTGTTAAATGTCTCATACTGTGCCTCTTTACTG
This sequence comes from Parotocinclus haroldoi, assembly GCA_034779995.1. Taxonomy (NCBI): domain Eukaryota; kingdom Metazoa; phylum Chordata; class Actinopteri; order Siluriformes; family Loricariidae; genus Parotocinclus; species Parotocinclus haroldoi. Next base: position 25,048 of record JAUZST010005066.1, read on the forward strand.
TTGGCAGTGCATTCTACAAATATATGTTTAATCGAGAGGGGGGCTTAACAAGTAGTGCATATTGCGGCTACACCCTTTACTAGAGTTAATCTGGAGTGTCCAATGCGACATCTGGTGGAATCACCGGATCAGGTGAGTTCTAAGTGAGTTAGGCTGTTCCCAATCGTTGGAGTGGCTTCATAGAGCTTGCTGGCGCTGTTTGAGTCACTACCATCTATCTTTTATATATTTGGTTACCGCCGGTTTTATGTTGTAGAGGTGAAACTCGCCAGTTTCTGGTTAGTATGCATATTGTTTTCCTGGCTGCACGGTCAGCTCTTTAATTGCTTGGGAGTCTAGCACCCACCTGAAGACTGTAATACTTTTGTTGCTTCAGTTGGTGCGACTCTATCATCTGCAGACAGGATTTCATGCACACAAGTACTATGCAGGTTCTTTAACTCTGTATATTTGAGGGCCAGTAGCAAAGTCTGAGCTTCAGCCAAGTAATATATATATATATTGAATAGTTCTTTGTTCTGCCAGTAGTGTGGCTGAGACTTAAATGCACCTAGGGCCAGTCGAATAACTTGATGGTGTATGGTATCCAATGTCCGAAGATTTTCGAACTGCTCCAAATAAGGTGCATACTCTAACCTGGATCTGACTAACGTTTTATATAAGTGTATAAGGGACCGGGGTTCTGCGTCCAATTTGGTGTTGGCTAGGAGCTTTAATATGTTCCATATCTTGAGGCAGATGGCTTTCAGAATCTTAGGATGAGGAGATAATGACTAGGTACCTCTTTCGTGACGTTGACGGGGTCGTGGTCTAGATGTTTGATTGTTGCTGCAAAGTGTTACTGACAGGATAATTCCTTGTGGGACGCCCATATCCTAGGTGGATATTTTGACAGTGTGTTGCTGACCTTGACCTTAAAATGTCTCTCAGTTAAGAAGCTGGATATGAACATTGGAAGACGACCTCTGAAGCGCAGCTAATACAGCTAATGGAACCCACTCTGGGTCTCTATGATCAGCTTGTTTGTTTCCAGGCATCAAGCGAGGCGATAATTGACCATCCTTTCCAATCTTTTGCAGCATCTTTTGTTAGGGTAGTGGGCCTATAATTTAATGAGTCGCAGTGATCGTTCCCTGGTTGTGGAATGGGAATAATTTTGCTTCCTTCCAGGCTTTTGCTTCCTATCTGGCTATAGATTTTTAGGAGTAACGACTTGGAGCCCATAGTTAAATGCTTGAGAAACAGGTAATGTTTTTTAGGCCTGGGAGGTATATCATTATTGTAGTGAATACCTGTATATTTCTATTCCATGGATACTGTAATAAACCCAGAAGCAATGACATAGAAACAACCCCACTGTGCACCCAAAACAAAATACACATAAACATCTGAAACAGACAAACACATGCAAAAGCAAGGTTTATTTGATTTCTGTGTGAAATATTATGATATCAAATTGTTGATATTATTGTTTTGATAACGGAAAACATTGTGATATTCATTTTATCTCCCAGTGCCTACCCCTAACTGATCCAAGCCTGTGGTTGTTTGTTGTACACAAACACTGGCCATGCAATGTATCTCACCACGATGGTCATGTGACATCCTTCAGTCCCCCCGTGATGAGTAGTCAAACCCAGCTGCCTAATTAAGGGTCCAGATCTGTGTAATTAATGCCTTAAGGTGACATTTTTTAAAAGGAGGTGAAAATGTGCATGTGTGCTTAAGAAGGAAAATCCATTTTCCTGTCCAAGATTAATTAATAACCCCCTTTTTCTGTCCCTATGACTATTTGCTGTTGGAGAGCTGGCAATGAATATTCATGTATCTCATGAATTTTTTAACATGCGATTGATGGCCAGTGCTAAATATAACACATCAGAGAAAAACAAGGCTGAAGTGAAACAAAAAAAGGAAAACGAGAAAGAGAAATAGGGAGAGGAGGGAAAATCATGGTCGAGGAGGATTGTGTGTGCGAGTGTGAGCATAAGAAATAGCCTAGCTCTGAACACCTGCCTCCTTTTGCCTTTCGAGAAGCTCATTCTAAAAATAAGAGATGCTTCAGACAACCTAGAGTAACCCTTTAACTGTAGCTAAGATTTAACAGCCAGACATGTTCTGGCAACAGCAGGTGTGCATAGTCTAAAAAGAGAAAGTGAGAGATGATTTGATTATGGGAATGAAAAGACAAGCAAGTCATAAACAAATTAAGTTCATCTCAAAGATTTAAATGCATTCCTGACTATGGCAATTCATTCCAACTAGCAAACAAATACCAAAACAACAGCACAGACTGTGTTTTTATATCCATGACACTGGCAAACAAGAGGTAAACATCCAGTAGCGATCATATCAACAAAGGATGTAAAAAGTTAACCATTAAGTCGGATTTAATATTTGCAGTTAAACCTAGTGGCTTTGGACTAAGTAGCCACCAGTGAATACCTAGCCATGTTGAGGCATCAAATTAACTGAGATATTATATGTGACACAACATAAAGGTAACCTATGCAGTTCATTCTTACTGAAAGATTTGGGAGAGATGTTGAGAAACAAGGGGAACCGATAAGCCTAACTGGGGATAAAAAGGGAGAAAAAACGTATTGCATATTAGTTAGCATAATGCTCAAGGTGCCATATACAGCATGTGTTTTCGCTTTATCACTGAATTTTGTATTTATAATGGCCATCAAGCAAACCTACTCAATCAATGTGACATTTTAAAAACCACTTTCCACAAGGTAAATCAATATACAGTGGGGCCAAAAAGTATTTAATCAGCCACTGATTGTGCAAGTTTTCCTACTTAGAAAGATTAGAGAGGTCTGTAATTTTATCATAGGTACACTTCAACTGTGAGAAACAAAATAAGGGAAAAAAATCCAGGAAATCACATTGTAGGATTTTTAAAGAATTTACTCTTCTGTCTCTACTCTACTCTTCTCCACTCGTTACCTGTATTGGAACCTGTTTGACCTCGATATCTGTACAAAAGACACCTGTTCACAGCCTCAAACAGTCAGACTCCAAACTCATCCATGGCCAAGACCAAAGAGATCAAAGGACACAAGGAAAAAAATTGTAGACCTACACCAGGCTGGGAAGAGTGAATCTACAATAGGCAAGCAGGTTGGTGTGAATAAATCAACAGTGGGAGCAATTGTAAGAAAATGGAAGACATACAAGACCACTGATAATCTCCCTCGATCTGGGGATCTCATCCTGTGCGGTCAAAATGATCATGAGAAAGGTGAGTAAAAAACTACACGGAGGGACCTGATGAACGACCTGCAGAGAAATGGGACCAAAGTAACAAAGCTACCTCAGTAACACACTACGCCGAGAGGGACTCAAATCCTGCAGTGCCAGGCGTGTCCCCCAGCCAGTACATGTCAAGGCCCGCCTGAAGAGCATATGGGTGATCCAGTAGATGATTGGGACAAATATCATGTGGTCAGATCAAACCAAAATAGAACTGTTTGGTAAAAAATTATCGTGTTTGGAGGGAGTTGCATCCCAAGAACACCATACCTACCCATGAAGCATGGGTGTGGAAACATCATGCTTTGGGGCTGTTTTTCTGCAAATGGGAGAGGACGACTGATTTGTGTTAAGCGAAGAATGAACGGGGCCATTGTGAGATTTTAAGCCAAAACCTTCTTCCATCAGTGAGAGCACTGAAGATGAAAGGTGGGTCTTCAAGTATGCCAATGATCCCAAACACACTGCTTGGGCAATGAAGGAGTGGCTCCTTAAAAATAATTTCAAGGTCATGGAGTGGCCTAGCCAGTCTCCAGGTCTCAACCACATAGAAACAATGATTATGTTTAAAGCATTGAGTTGAACCAAATAACCAAATACTTATTTTCAACCATAATTTAATTTTAAAAAATCTTTTAAAATCCTACAATATGATTTCCTGGATTTTTTTTCTAATTTTGTCTCTCATAGTTGAAGTGTAACTATGATAAAAATTACAGTCCTCTCTCATCTTTTTAAGTAGGAGAACTTGCACAATCATGCTGACTAAATACTTTTTGGCCTCACTGCACCCACAGTTCTCACAATACAACTAGCTACTTAACTTCTATTAATAAAATAGTGTAATTACTTACAAGCTAATTGATTTTTCTTATCTTATATGTTTATCTCACACCAAGTTTATGACTGTAGCAGCGACATTGCCATCAAAAGCCTTGTCCACTTATCTGTTACGTAGGTTGGGGGCCAATGCACTTATTAGTGCAATAAACAACAGATAAGTGCTCTTAATTAACTCTTTCCTTCAACATAATGCTAGCAAATCCAGTGCAAATCGCCTACAGAGACAGTTTATAAGATATGAAACTAAGCCAAATTTGAACAGCTCAATGAATCTAGTGTTTTTGGACCTTGACAGTCCATAATTAAATACCTGACTTGTCTGATTTCACAGTTTCTGGGCTTGTTGCGACTAAAAATAACCAAAAATATGTGACCCATGCACAGAAAAATTGTGCACATGCATAGAAAAATGCATTTTTCACATTCCATTTGTACACAATATGACTGTGGATTAATTGTTTTATGACCTTTTCCAGCCTGATGAGCATCAGCATCTTCTATGGTCCTGAGAAAGCTCATTTGTTCATGTCATCATAGACTTTTGAAAACAGTAAAAAAAATTAATTTATCTACATTCTTTAAAAACAACACACACCTTCGTATCATGTCAAAAACACCTGACCTAACTTCATTCATTCACTTTCTTTTCCATTTGATCATAGACAGCAACACTCAACCCCAAATGGGCCACATAGGACCATAGACCATTCTATCTAGTATATAAAATAAAATGATCCATTTCCCATACTTTTGCAACTGATTTTTTATCATTTTCCTCAATAAAATTGGTCAAGTATAATACTTTTGTCTCATTCGTGTAATTCGAGTCCTCTTCATCTACTTGAATTTGGCTGATATTTAACGTCATATTTATACAGAAAATCTATGTAATGTCAAAAGCACCTCTGTATGGTTGCAGCTGCTCTGCTGAGACCAGTTAGATGTTACAAGTTACTGTATCCTTTACCTTCAGCAAGATACCAGAGAGTAATTGCAGCTATCAAACAATATAAAACACATGTTAATGTAAGGTGTTGAACACATAAGATTTGCATTTTATGTAGCAAAATACAGTTGTACCTGGATATTTCAGGTAATTACACATAACACATTTCAAGACATATAGAAATGGGGATGGAAACATGGTAGTACTGTAAAGTTTATCTCTTAACACAGATTAGTAACAGGGATTACATTGTAGACATTCCAGCCACGGTTCAGAATAATGTTTTCCTGGTTCAGCTCCTGAGTTCCTAACTCTTGCACTGTACATTTAGGTGATTTTCTTTCTCTTACCCACTGTATGCTCCAGAAAGTCCTTGACATTTGCAGAAAATAGACAAATATTGCTGCAAATAATTGAACAAACCCACTCAATGCCACAGTATCTTACTATTATTTAGAATTTAAGGCCAAAATCAGATGACATTGAGTTACTTTAACTGATATGAGTTTAAGGAATCAAGGCTGGCCAAAGACCTCCACAGGTTGAGAAAAAATGTCATTTTGTCACCTGGGGGACTCCAAAATCAGATCATGTACTTCCTTTTGTCCTTGAATGGGCACTTTTAGGATTCATACCATCCTAAAAAAACAAATTGTTCTCTCTTGTGCTGGCTGGAAGACAGTTTTAGTGCTGGAGCCAAGGAAAGATGGGCCAATGCCCCACTTTCTACAGTGTACAGTTCTGCAGTTCAGAAAGCACACAAACGTACAGCATTTGTACCATAGCAGGTTGGTTGGTGTCTTCACAGAAGTTCTTTATAATCCTAAAAATCCTATATGAAATAAAACTATGAATAATAAAAATATGAATACATAGACCAGTAGATGAGCACAGGTTAAGTTTCCATTTCTGGTCATCGTGTTTACACACCAGTGAATGTCCTAACTGGCACCAGCTGTCATGCATGCACTTTAAGTGAGTCAAACATTAGCGCTGGTAACTGTGCCATAAAGCTAGAGGTACGGATGGTAACAGTATCTATAGGTATGTATGCAAGAAGTTTGAAAAAGTGACATGAGGTAGAAGTAATTTAAGAGTCAGATTGACAAAGAGATGTTGAAACTTCAAGAAAGAAATCTCAAAATAGATACATTTTAAAAGGTAACAACAGTTAAGAAAGTTAAGAGCTAAGGGCTTGAAGCTAGAAGTATAAAGAAAAATCTACACTGAAGAAGAAAGCAAATCAGAGTGTTAATTTGAGAGTTCATTTTGAGAACGACTAAAAATAGAGGTGAATATTTAAGTTCTAATAAGAAAGAAAAGAAAACATTTTTTTAATTTTTTTAGTTTGAGAGATCTAGCATAAGATCCAAGCCTTGGTTCAGTACCTGATTTAGTGATTGGGTTCCATTCTGCGCATTTGATTTACAAATGGTATTTGTTATTATTTTGGACCATATTTGGACTCATTGTTTCATTTTATGCCCCACTATATAGGTATTCTTGGCTAATCTGTGACTTAAGCTAATACACTGCATTTTGTTACAGCACTTTAAGTGCATCAGATTCCTGGTTGAAACCTATTTAAGGCCACATAGTCCACAACCTTTACACATAAACAACACTACAAACAATTTTCACTAATCTTTGTCATAAACCAATTATAGATATTGTAGCATATGTGTAGCACACAGACAACATTTACCCAACTAATAAGACCAGTGAACCACACACAATGCATGCTGGGGCCAGAACTGCATGCCCCCAGGGGGTGATCGGTACTACACTATTATATATAATTTCAGGCTGTGATGGAAGAATACCATACAGTAAGTAGACAGCACGGTTTCACACCAGCTGCTGTCTGCTTATTTGAAATTGTATAAAATGTAAAAACTACACAGACAGCTGTTAAATAAGACATAAAATATGCATAAGGCCATTTTGTTCCACTTAATAGTTCAAAATTCAAAAGTTATTGTAACAAATTATATGCCAAAAACACAAATGAGAGGATTGACAATAAAATAAACTAAGCCACTGTCCTTCTACATTAAATGACTTTCAAACTTTATGTTTTGTCTTTATTAAACACATTATCAAATTAAACGAAACAAAGGTGGACATAGGCATAGTAAAAATATATCCCCTACAGCTAAGTGATGTAATTAGAAATTCAGTAAAAGCAGACTGACCGCTCTAACGTTAAATATTATATATTTTTTTCAGAATAACAACTGAAATCAAAGCAAATATAATTACAAAAGAACATATTCTAACCTCAGAGTAAAGCAAACTGACAAATCACACAGACATTTTAGCTAGTGTGTATAAGAGCCAAAGATTTCACATTTTCACGAGCTACAATTCAGTAGCAGGACAATAAACAGACCACTTCAGCCACACACAAAGACTGCGATATAAACAACTAGGGAAATATGGCAACAGAACAGCTAAGGAATCTGCAGCTTGAAAAGCCATCAGTTCAGCAGGTGGACAAGTTTCTGGTACTCTCCAGTAACCTCGAACCGGCCTCTAATATGAATTCAGATCCAAGTATAAATGTGCATAAACATGCAAGCATAACAAATTCCATTTTGGATCCACAGCAGAAAAAAGCTAATTCAAACAGAAACAAGAGTCACAATCAGAAGCACAGCTTTTATTTGGATGAGAGAGAGAGAGCTAGGTAGAGCTTTTAAGCAACTACATGTTATTCTCAAAGACAGCACTGTAAAAAGTAGCATGTTCAAACCACACATTAGGGTGACAGGCTGCAAAATAATGGCATGACTGAGAGCTAGTGGGTGACAAACGTTCCTGGATGAATCCTATGTTCCTCCCTAAGTGTTCTATTTAGAGTTGTTGATTTAAGTGTGAGGAGGAAATGTGTATGCAGTAGAAAAGCCTTGAGATCTTACTTAACAAAATGAGCTATTGTTATTATATCCAACAATATGAAAAAAGTAATACCGTTCAGCATACCACCACAAGATTACCTTAACAAAATATTTTAGCGAGTTTTTGTGTCATTTTCTCTATACATTTGAGGGTGTTCTTGTGCCTCATTGTAATAAATGCCATAACTTACACTTGTCTTTCACCCGCCTGTGAATCAAGTTTCCCTGTAGCACATTTAAGCTTGAGGTGATTTCTCAATGGTCATGAATTTTTGTTTTTATTATAGCGATGCACATTCTCTGTGTTTTTAGTCAAATTTAAGTATTCTCACATTTGTCTTCCTTTGGGTACTCTCAACCTATGTTCTGCTAAGTATTGGTATACAACTGAGGTAGACAAGTGACGGCGCCACACTGTGGATTCCCATGCAATGGGAAACAAAACTATGCCTGGTTTATATTTCATGTCAGGGTAACGAAAGGTTATACTTCATTAATCCATTATGTGGTTACATATTGAATAATCCATAAGGTTTTATTTAGTTCTACTCTGAAACCCTTGTTACACCTGCTGAGAGGCATTTAAAAAACAATGTATTATTTTACTTTCTTTTTTACTTTTGGTAAATGTTTCATGTTTTATAAAGGATGCAAAGATAATAATTAAATATACTAAATATCATATATAATATAAATATAATACTACATATTTTCATGTTGTATTTCAATTAATATTCTTGTATAAACAGTCAACGTCCATTTGCCTCAAATTCCTATTTTACAGAACATAATGTGGAGATTAAATGGTGCATACGTGTACATTAATTCTGTCAACAATACAGATGGGTCCTGAAGAAAAAAAAGAGTTTAAAGAGAAACTTTAAATGCTTTAGCATTTAAAGCTCGTCCATCTTGCACTTTGTATATTTATGAATTTCTTTAATAATATGTCTCTTAGCATTGTGGTTATTAAGTCTGGGTTGTATATATTACTAAACATATTAAATTAAAGACATTAAAATGAACAATTAAAAAATAACTGGACTCATATTGAACCAACACATGGTTGAATTGTGCCCACCTAATAAACAGGTTTCTCATAATTTTGTGCAAGAAATCACTCATTTATAAAGATGTGTCTAATATACCGCTCACAAAAACTAGGGGATAGTTCAAAATGAAATATTCCATAATAAAAAAATCCCCTGTATTAAGACAGAATAAGAATGAAGTCAAGTATAAACAGACACGGTACAGACAGGCAGTAAAGCGTGAAGATTGAAACATACCTTGGCCTTTTCAAGCTGTAGCTGGGCTTGTCTCTCAGCCTCTCTGCGCAGTGCCTCTTTGTCCTCTTCCAGAGATACATCTGAGTCAGATGGTCGACTGGTATATGAGTCTGCTGAACCCTGTTGGGAGTATGACAAACATTAGAACCTAAAATTAATTAAGTATATCTGTAATTTGCAGGATCTTTGAGCTTTTTCAATACAGCATTTATGCCAGAACAATCCAACATTGTGAATTTAGTTGCAACTATTTGAAGTCAAACGACATTTAATTCCATAAATATTTCCTGGCAGAATACATTGTCCTTGTAAAAGGATATTTCCAGTGCAGTATATCAACATATGCAAATATATTCATAAATTCAACCCGTACCCATCCATCCAAGACACACACACAATAACAGTCCTCCCGTGGCATTTGTGGTGCATTCACTGCACTGCTGTTTTCCAGCTACAACAATACATTTATAGTTACTTTATTTCTGAGAATTAATTCACTATCAGTTAATTTAGTATCCTGATAAATGCAGTAGTTTATTTTATTACAAAATAACTGACTACCAAAGGTATGTTTTATAACTGACATATAGAAATTACATTCAAAAGCAAGCAATATCCTAAATGGAGCAACTATTTGGCCTCCTGTTTGAGACATCTGATCTCCCTAGAACGCACCACAGGTAGTCAAACCCAGGTCACCAAGGTGGTAGACTAGAATATTATGAGGGGTGTGCTACCTAAAAATCAATAACTTATTATTTAAAATGTAAACTTAAAATAGACAGCAACCAGCTCACAACACGCAAGGTGTTGGTGTGCAGTGATGTACTTCTACTATATCCTATTAAATTAACTATATAAGGCTGTATACATTAATGCTACCCCGATTACAGTATACATTTGTTATCTCGTGTCAGTTTCAGGGCTTTTTTTTCATGAGAGGTGAGTTGTTGACTAAAAAAAAGACAAAATGACATTCATACCTGATGCTGGCAAAACGCGTTTTAGTGAACTCCTCGTGTGATCCTACAATACACATTTACAATGTACATAAACCTGTACGTACACATACATTTTCTGCTTATTTATGCAGATTTGCAGATATAGTCTGTTATTGACGATTGTTTCTGTGACATGAAGCGCATGACATCCAGTCTGTGATGAATAACAGACTTATCGTATAATAACAAGTCATTATAAGTGTTCACTCCGCCATCTTATTAACAACGATTGATAACAATTTTCAGTCATACAAGACCAGACTCCTGTCTCTGTAAATCAGGAGAGACGTATATGTCCAAAAGAGAAATTCATTTAAACATTTAACACACAATTGCTGGTATAATCTGACAAAAATATTTTACATTGTTCAGTTCAAATAACACAGAAAAGTACTATTTTCCAAGGTTATTCTTGTTACTGTGCATGAGCATTCTGCTGCCACAAATAGGCCAAGACTTGCCACACCCATTTCCTACACTTCTAATGACAGGCAGGGCCTCTGCACCATACTCCCATATTACAACCAGTGACTAGACTCCTCTTTACATAAGGTCTCTGGTAACAAAGAGGGACTGTACAACAGCCAGCGTTGCAAGGGTAAAGAAGGATTCAAGTGCTACCTAGGTTTCGAGGCAAAATGCATGGAAGGAACTCCATCTTGCCATCAAAGAGTATGGTGTGATAACGGGCGGCGGGAGAGGGGGTGGCGGGGTCGAGAGGTAACGAGCTTATACTGTAAAACTATCACTACGGGGACCACACTAAACGCTTTTTCTACGAGTTACCACAATCATAACCCTACACTGCTTTTCAGAAATTTAGATCGGATCACTTGTGATGAGACTGCGTGGACAGGTAATTGATTTAAGGCTACAGCTCAGCTGCTTCCACAATTTAATTTAAATGTTGAGCTAAAATCTTTAACAAATTGTCTATATTACTAGACTGTATTATCTCTCAAGATCACATATCTCAATTTAATTGAATGTGGGATGTGCTGGACAAACAACTTGACCCATGGAGTCGTGAACTCCCACAACTTACAGGGATTACAGAAAAGATCTACTGCTAACGTCTTGGCATCAGCAGAGCACAGATGTCTTGTATGGCTTGATGGGTCAGCGGCATGGCAGCACAAGTGGGACTTATCTGAAACCTGAATCTTATGTATCAAGTTCCTTAACACTACTTCTAGCTCTCTATATTAGAAACATATTTAAATTTAGATTAAAAAGTTAAATCTCTTCTGTTCCTTTGGAAATTAATGTTAATCAATATGCCAAGCTTTATTCACCAAGTGGCAAAACCCAAACTCATAAGTGTAAACACTTGCTACTTGCTTATTTGTTTACTTATAAATCAGAGCCATGCCACTATAAAGGCCACATAAGAATGCTCCCATTTTGGAGGAATATAAAAGTCAACGGTGAAAGCAAAAGCTAGAAGTTAAGAAGTGGGAAGAGGAGGACAAGGAAGGACAGCTGTTTCAGATGAGATCACATGATCAACAAGAAATTGAGTATATTGGAGGCTGGGAAGATGGTTCAGCCCAACCTAAGCCAATACTTAAAGCCTTTTTATTCAACTGCTAAACTGCCTACTGCCTACTGTCTACACTGAGCTACTGCTCTTTATGTATGTGTACTGTATCTTTGTCTGAAATATCTGTAGGCCTATGTTACTCAGTGATTGTTAGCCATAGTCACAAGTGAAATTTTAATATCAGAATATTTTTACTAACTGTAACCAATCACACATTTTTTTAATATTCTGAAAAATTCAGGGATGACTAGGCAAACAACACTATCTGATTATGAGAAATAGATAATCGCATTAAGTGACAGCTCTTCCAAAAAATAGTGTTCAACATGTTTATGCATAAAATCAAAGTAGCAAAGGGGCTCACACAGATTGTAGTTGAATAACAGGCAGATGTAATACAAGTACGAGTGTTGGAGGCTTAAATGCGGGTGTGAGTGCTGAGAAATTTGAGGAAATAGAGTCTTTGATGTTGGATATGTCCATGGAGGCTAAGGGACTCTGAAGCCAGAGTCTTTCTGACTTTCTTGCCAGGGATTCAGGTCAAGTACAGGGTTCATTAGAGCTGCATCAAACTCAGAGTGAATAACACTCACAAAACCGGTAGAACAGATTCAGATTCTCAAGGAATACAGAGTTGATGTGTGCAAAAGTGGGATAAAGCATCAGCCTATAAATTATTGGTCCCAGATTATAAAAAGTTGGAAAAATCGAACTGGGAAAAGAACAATGGCAAGACTTGGCAATTGTGGAGTCATTTACACTAATGTAGGTATATGAGGTTCTTGTTGTAAGCATGGTAAATGAATGCTCTGTACCCACTAACCAAAGTAATCATTTCTCCAGGGCCTGTTATATAGCATGCAGCTCACAATCTCTGATGCCATGGGTTCATACAGCAGAGACGAGCTTATGAGAACAGAATGGGATGGAACTTAGCCGTGTTTCTTTGCCTTTGGGACAACACTGACTCTACACTAATTAACGCCTCGGCCACCTCTAGCAAATCAGTGAAGTCCAAAACAGAATGTACTTCCTTAACTGATTACGAATGAAATGCAGACCTCATCCAGACTGGCCCTGAAGTTGGTCATGTGTCCCAGTAACTGAGTATGAAAAGCACTTTTTTTGGAATGATCAAGCATGATGTTGGAGAACCTAACAGACATGAGAGGTGAAGGTCAGTGAGTAAATCAGGATTCTGTTAATGTACACTATTATGAATTTTCCCAGCATGATACAGAGCACATTTTTCATGAACGCATGGAAAACCATGGCAGCACTGGATAGACCAAAGAGAATGACTCGCTGCTCATATTAACCCACAATGTTGATGTAAAAATAATGTTGGTTATAAAAGTTTACTGTCAGGCTTCTTGACCAAGGTGAACTCTCAATATTTTTTTCATTTAAAAATGAACCAGGCAAGTAAGAAGGGAATGACACATATCGTAGTAAATCGTAAATCGTAGTAAGCATGATCAGTGAACAGAACACAGCTCTAACCCAAAAACCAGAACCAGGAATGGGAGATGCTCAGCGACACGAAATAGCAATGTGGAACTTTGCAAAGAAAAAGTGCGAAGAAAACACTAAAATGGGAACATAAACACACTGTGAAACAGGTGAGATGTGACAGTAACAATAACAGGTACTTATTTATTGGTCATGTTAAAGTGCAGTGGAGGCTGAAATTTCTTTAGAAATTTCTTCAAACACAGAGCAGTTGCGATCAGGGCTGTGCCATATCATATCGTTTGCGACATAAAATAATCTACATCCATATCGTGATATTCTGACGTGTTTACGTAATGACGTAATGCATTTACACACAGTATGGCGTACGTCCATTACATGACTCGTAGGCAGAGCAACAGAGATGGCAGAATGTGGTTCTGCGGTGGAGGAAAAGGTGAGAAACTTAAGTATTGTGGAGGTGGTTTTGGTACGAAATATCAGATGTACAGCAAACCACAGTAAGATGTAAGCAATGCAATGGGTTTGTAACAACAAAAGGGTGAAAATCATCTAAAGTCAAAAGTGCAGCGAGGTGAGGTATTTTAAAGTATAAAATATATTTTGTTTGCAATTGTATGTTGTTGAAATATGTCACCAAATATATTGCTATCGCAAAAGTACCCTAAAATATAGTGATATGACTAGTTGTGATATGCTAATTTGGTTTGCACAGAGAAATTTACGAGGTCTGTTACTTCATTATTATCCAACTGAAAAGCTCCATCACTGTCTGTTCCCTTCTCATGATTGTGCATATATAACCAATACCAAGTTGAATATGCAAAAAGACAAAAAGGCCATTTATTCTGACCTGATTTTGGCCAGTTTTACGTGCTGTTTGTTTTCCCCTTGATACGAAAAACAAAGTTTAAAAGTAAATAGCAAGAAACAGCAAGTCAGTTAATAGACACTCCATATAATACAAGTTTAAAAATTTTAGGAATGTGGATTACTTCTGTAAATCCATCCATTATCTTCCACTTAATCCACACTGTGTCATGGGCCAGTCATTGCCCACCAGGCAACTCTGGGCGCAAGGGCAAGAACAACCCTAGGCGGAGTGCCAATCCATCATAGGGAACACACACTTAGGGCCACTTTAGAGTCACCATTTAACCTAACACGCATGGCTTTGGACTGTGGGACGCATGGAGTGGACAGGAGACCGGTATAGGTCCAGAGAATCCGGAGTAAAACCAGGTAGACATGGGGAGGACATGCAGAAAGGACCCAGGCTGCTCCACCGTGGGATTGAACCCAGGACTGTTTTAACTTCTGTAAATGTTTTTAAATGTAGAAAATCAAATTAAACCATATTACTGAGTAAACAATGTAAAATGCATTCCAATGAGATGGCAGGGGTGGCAGTTCACATTTCTGAACCTATAATTTCGTTCAATCTGGGACCTCCTTTGGCTCTATGTTTCTTTTCAGGATCACTCCAATCCAATTCTGTATTATATCTTGAGATTCAGTGGCTAAAGAGAGCTTAGGAGAGATATATAGCTCAAAGAATAGTACAACGAATAGTCATCCTTCAAGTATGTATAATAATCATAAGAATAGTATCATTTAAGTGCATGCACACACAGACACACATAGGCACGTGTACACACAGTTCATTCATAACACATTACGTTCACTCTTTATCACGCACTCTTAAGTAAAGTAAAACATAGAGTCTCTTACGCCAGTATCGTTCTTGACTCGTCCCCCCTTTGCTCTTTTCAGCAGTCGTATCCAGGAGGCCTTCATCAGCCAAAATGATTGGAGCCTTTGCTCTCTTCACCATAACCACAAACACACCTGACCTCTGACTACAACAAACGACTAAACACACTTAAAACTAAATCGGAAAGCATAACAGCACTTTATACCAATGATACTAATGCTACTGCTAGTGCCAATGCAATTCTTAATTTGTGTAGCTTCTAAACAACTGTCACAAATATACATATACAAATACAACAATGACAGTCTGAAGGTGGTTAAAATCTACTTTTAGAAGCTGCCATGGTCGTCAGTACCAATGCCACACCGACGTTATAACCTTGTTAATGTGCTACCTGATGTCTCTACTATTACTGGAGCTAACGGAGAGAGCGTTGGCTGTATGGCTGCCTTTGCTGTGTGGACGGAGACTGACGCTTCTCCTGTTGTGCTGTGTTTGATAGCAGCCAGTAATTCCACGGAAGTGTATTGCTTCACTCTCCCAGTGCATGCTGAATGAAGAAGGGCTGCATGAGCTGGTGCACAGGCTGCTGCTTGTCTTTTTATTCAGTCATTCAGTCAGAGAGTCTGTGACGCCATGCTCTGCGTTTTGGTGAAGCGGGTCCAAGAGTGTAGCGCTGCAGATGATATTGCTCAGGCTCACAGTTGCTGCAGCGAGCTGCTCCCACTTGATCTTTTCCTCCGAGTATCTATCTGTCCATCCTCTAGCCGCCCGATCTCCTTACGTCCTGTCTTCCCTCACTGAACATTTGTATATCACACTCCTTGCTCTCTGGCTGAGCATCTGATGTTCTCACAAGCTCCCTCCTATACCTCCTCCTGTCCTCTCCTCTCTCTTAGTCGTCCCTCTGCTGTTTTCAGGCAGTACCTTTACTCCTAGTCAACCCACTCCCTCCTCTTTCTCTCTTTTGCGCTCTCTCTCTCTCCGTCTCGCTCAGCTCTCTCTCTCTGCTCAGCTCTCTCTCTCTCACTCTCTTTCTGCTCAGTTCTTCTTCACAGCATCTCCATCTGCTCTTTCTCTGCTGTGATTAATGCCTCGGCATGTTCTCTTGGCTATGCATTTCTGTAAATGGGGTTATGCGTGCATCCAAGTGTTCATCTATAAATTTGTGATTGTGACTCCAAAGCTTGGGTTCTTTGCCACCTTGCTGATGTCACACAACAGAAGCGTGATATACAAAACACACACACACACGCAGAGGCACGCTCTGTTCTTTGTCCTTGTCCGTTTAAAGTTCAGCGGTTATGTATCTTTCTCAAGGGACATTCTGAACATGTTCAGTGTGTGCCTGCTTTAAACAAAATAGCACATCGATGCACAAGATACTAAGTGGAAAGAGAGAGGTTGTAAAAGAAATAGCTCTCAAACAATCAAAACACATACCTAAGATAAAGATATAATCATTTTTCTGAGTACTCTTTTCTTTTTAATATTACAATGAACTAACTGACTGAATAAAATGTATACTGTTATACATTCTTATATATA
>JAUZST010005067.1:2500-15852 GCA_034779995.1 Parotocinclus haroldoi
TCCTGTGCTTCTCTGTGCACGAGTGTGTGCTCTAATTTGGAAACTGCACAGGAAATTAAGCGTTAAAACAACAAACACTGGTGCTGGAACGTTTCTCATGGCAGGACCGATGGGTGGGTGAGAGCTCTGGACTGATAGTGAGTCCAGTCATCGTGTAGCTATGATGTGTGGGGGTGATGGGTGACGCCTCGCGCCCTGTGTCACGCTGGAATTTTTACTAAACGGGAAGCAGACGAAGCCCAGGCTGCAAACTGCAACGGGCCAACTGGTTAGGGTCGTTTAAACACACCCGTGTTGATATTACCCTTACCCCTTTGGTTGGACGCGCAGCCCAGAGTCCATAGAGTCCTCCAGTGGTTGACTTTTATGCATCGTTTCCAGGTGTGGCCCCATTGGCACTGTGTGGGTTTGAAGCCTTTTTTCCAAAATGGCACAATGCCGATTGTCAAGATATCCTCACAGACCTGTCAGCTAAATGCACAAGTAACCCCACGGGCCTGCTTTATGAATGCAGACATGGATTTGTTTCCCGGTCTTGTCTGTGTTTGGTTTACGCGGTCGTTAAACGCACAGCGTTAAAGACTGGCCCAAAATGAATCTCACAAACAAGCTCGCCCGTGTTGTGTCCTCACGTCAATAAATCAGTTTCGCTGCTAGGTGGAGTTCTGTGCTTTACTGATAAAGGAAGGAGGGGGAGGCTGAGGGTGAGAGAGAGAGAGAGAGTTGGGTGGGGGTGCGTTTGGGTGGAGCGTTGGTCAGAGCCGCGCGTCTCTGGTTCTGGCTCATCAGCAGCTGGATAGCGCTCGGCCTGCGCACTCGCTCTGTCTGCACCGTTCCGGGTGTTTTTGGACTCCTTGCGCGACCGTCAAGTTCAGGGAAGCCCTGCAGGATCTCTGTAGGACACGTTGTCACGATCTCAGTGCGCTCAGATAGACGAGTGTTGCGGCTGTGCGCTTTCTGTTCCCAAGAGACGGACTTTAAAACCGTTGCGACTTGCACTTGAAGGTGAGTTTGAACTTTGGACTTGTTCTAATCGCACGGCCTCTCAGAACTGAATCGAAGCCAGTGGAAGATCAGGAACTAAAGGTTTCTACAGAGAGTGAGCCAAAGGGTTATAACATATGGGCTATAATAATGGTCATTTCGATTATATATACAGGCAGTGATTCCTAAGCGGTTCTTTTCTTCATAACCCATGTAGACGCTGTGAAATCTAGGCACATTTATTTAAAAAAAAAAAAAAATTTTCCTTTGGTCGTTTTTGCTATACTCAAAATATTTAGAACCTGACTGCCCTCCTGTCTGTCTTTACTGTCTCTGTTGTGTATTAACCTGTATAGAACAGATATACTGTATGTACAGTGTCTGTTTGTCTGTCTGAATCTGACAAATTCCAACACCAACTTAGTTTACTCTTAGGAATATCACCAAGACTGCCCAAGCAGGTCGGGTCCCTTTTTGAGTTTTGGTTCTTCCTTATAACGTTTAGGGAGTTTCTCTTTTGCCTGTCGGCTTACTCAGTTAGGGCTTTGGGTCTCGATATTTTTAAGCAACACAGTTTTACAAATATCTCAACACAGTTATATAGTGTTTTTTTCCCCCAAATGTTTGCTCACAAAGGTCGTGGGCCAAGGCGGGGACATCTGGTCCTCAGCGATGTAAGCTTTACCCTGTAGGTAGCACCTGTCCATCATACACTGCTCACAAAAATGAGGAAATGTTTCAAAATGAATATGCATCCCACAAGAATTGCTGGAACATCTGATCCTGTCCATGCCCCATCGCTGTCAGTGGCTTTTGGCACTCTTGGGTGACCGCACACCTTACCGAACAGCCAATGTGGGGGCACTTTGGTCCAGTTTGACGTGCTTCTGTTCACCCCCATTTTTCCACAAATTTGTTTACTGCACTTGCAGCTTGTGTGATTCCCTTTGTTTTAGAAAATCGGCCGACCAATGGTGGCAAAACTTTTCTTAAGACTGTACGCCGTCTGTTACGGCCTCCCCAGGAGAGACGAGGACACGCTCGCACAGCGAAGCCTTCGTCACGGCACCTGCGGACGCCCAAAAGGCGAACGTAAGCAGAGGAACGTAAAGTGCCCGACTGCCTGTTTTAGCTCCAGGCCGGATGAAGCCGTGCTGCGGCAGGTCTGGACAGGTTTCGCTGATACGAGCTGTGTATCAATTATGAGTAAGCCACAGGTTCAAGTGCTGACAACCGGTGTAACGAGAAATTCCCACACGTGTCTGATCTGGCTTACAAACGTTGATGATGACCGTGATTAGGTGCTGGAGAAGAACATTTTTGGTACGGTCTAGGACTGTCTGAATGATGTCTCGAATCGGCAGTGAAGTCACGAAGGTGCTTTGGTGCCAGAGCAACATTTCCATAGTTCATAGAACTGTCAGGCATTATGGCACCTTTCTCTGGAACCATCACTATTTTACATTACTTGCACTCAGGCTGCCTATGCGGTGAGAAAAGTAGCTACGCTGAGGTAGGACTTGAAAAGACGAGACACCCGGCACCGTTGGAGCCACAATCGGCCCCGGTTCCCGCGGTGGGAATCGCACTGGGTGCGAAAGCGCCTAACAACGCTGTGGAGACAATGGTGAAGAATTGATGATGCTCTCGCCTCGGAGGAACTTTTTTGTAGTACTTAGAGCTGGGCCCCCGTATTGTGGTTTTCTAGTTCTAACAACGCGGTGTCTTTTTGAAGGCAGGTTTTTTTCGTGGCGCATCGGAACCCTGAGTGGTATAAGAGTACAGCAATTACTCGTTCTTAAATAGTTACACTGCTGGCTCTATAAAACAGCAAATCTTGACAAACAACTGGACTGACCGTATAGTCTAGGCTTTCCTGAGCCACTGTGTGATGGCATGGCTTACGCCACTTGAGCATCCAAAAGCATTCTAATAAGGGCCTGGTACGAACGTAGATGTCGGAAATGAGTCAAATGGGTCGTGAACCAAATTATTCCCCAGAACCGTTTGGCTGAAGTGTCCAAAAATGCGCCTGCTGTCCGAAGTGTGACTTTCCCCTTCTATCAACAACAATAGCAAACGAGTGACGATGGATTGAATGAGAAGAACCTGTGGTTAAGGCCAAGGCCGTCTTGATATGAGGATGTAATCCTGGAACGAGTGGGTGCCCTGATGAGTGAGTGTGTGTCGCGTCAACGCGCTGCCTTCGTGTTTGAGCCATCCATCTGGGCTGACCCACAGTCGCTCGTGAATCTGTCATTGCTTCTTCCTGTTGTAGTTTGAAGTGAAAAACGTTGAGGCAAGCCTGGCCGAAATGACGTCTTGTTGACTTTCTGCACAGCGGCCTTAACTCAAAGGAACTCGGTCTCCGACCGGGGCCTGTAATCGTCAGTTAAAGCGGGGAGGGGGGGGCTTGTGGACCAGAGGGCCCAAGGTCCGAGCCCGACAGACTGCCGAGCCGCCGCCGTTGTCGCTTGGTACAGTTAAACCCGTACGTTTTCGCAAAACTCTCTCTCGCCCAGAACAGGAAACACAAAGCTCGCACACCCCTCTCTTCCTCCGTCAGAGCCGTTACGGGGTTATTCTGGATCCAGTGTGTAACAGTGGTGGGTGGGGGTGAGGAGGAAAGGGGGTGGGGGGGGGAAGGTTAAACTGCATACAAAAGTTTGTGCACACTCATGACGGCCCGTCATATTATCGTTATCTGAAGGCCTCGGGACTTAATGGGTGTAATGAATCGACAAAACAGCCACATTATTGCAAGATAACGCGGCGCCTTTCGGCCAGATCAGGGGCATAAAGAGTACGCTGTTATGTAAACCTTTATAAGGGTTTTTTTTTTGTAATGAAAAACCTGTGCATGACCTCACCCTGACTTTGAGACTCTGCTTTCTTTCTCGTTCTGCTCATCTGTTGTTCATTATCTTTCCTGTTTAGCGAGTCAGCACGCTGTAGCCTGGCTCTGTAAACAATGTCGTTCTGTAGGGTGTCTCACACACACACACACACACACACACACACACACACACACACCTCACTTTTGCCAACCCGATTCTTTCCGCGCCATAACAGAAAGCTGCCTGTCAGCACACACAGTTATGTATTAGCAGTTAGACCACAATTAAACACGCACTCCCATTATCAGGAACTCTGCTTGCATCGCAATCACACACACACTCACACACACACACACACACACACACGCACGCACACACACACACACACTGTGGCCTTTATTTGAATGCTGTTCCAATTGAGGTTGTATTTACATAAGACAAAATAGTCCTCCTGTAAAATCTTCCAGTCTTACTGTACTTCTGACCACCACATTTCCCTAAAAAAAAATTTATTTTGGGAAGTCAAATGATATTTTGATTTGGAAATTTGAGAAGCCAAAAGGGTCCAAAGACTTAGGTTTAGGTTACTGTGGTTAAGGTTAGGTGTAATATTAATTAGCAGCTGTAATCCTGAATTCATGGAAGTGGAACGTCTTCATAAGTACAGTAAGACAAGTGTGTGTGTGTGTTTTAAATACACTGTAATTGCAAAGTTTCACAACCGTCACGCTTGGTGACGTTGAAAAGAGCCTTGTGACATCTTCACATACACACACACACACACACACACACACACACTCTCACACACACACACACACACAGAGCAATGGATGACTGATGGGACTCGAGAGGCATGACGACATGCTGGAAGCATTCAGGTTTCACCCCTGTGCACTTCTGCCCTTACACACACACACACACACACACACACAAAACACTTGAACGATATACGTGCAGTAATCTAATGTAAAATGTTCCCCAAACACACAGACACATTCATACACACTATAAACCAGGTTCAGCAGGTTTTGCGTCTCGTCTGCTTAGGGCGCCCATCAGCATCGTGTTTCCTTACCGCCGGCAGAAGGCCGTCTGCCGGAGCCCTGACACGGTTCCCTCGGGGCTCGGCTTGTGTTCCGTACAGTCGCCGCCTGGACCAATTTGATTAGTCTTGGAATTTTGGCTTGATGAATAAAGATGTTGCGATGATATAATCAGTTCCAGCGCGGTAGGACCTCGGGCCGCCTGTAGGGATGTTTTTGAGTTGAGCGTGTTTGTGGAATTTATTGGTGGAGATTACGATTGCTGGTGTTGATGTGATCTCTCTTTTCTCTCTTAGGCAAAATCGAGGTCTGGAGGTCCGTCTGTTATTGGGACGCATTCGCAGCCATCGAGGGCGTGTATCTTTTTTGCCGCCTCGGCACTCGAGTCGCCACCACGCCGTTGCGCGAGATTTCTCTGTGCTGTTCCGAGGGAGGCCCGGCGTCCGCCATGTCGTCCAAAGCGCCCATTTACCTGAAGCGCCGAAGCCGTAAGGGTAAGAAAGAAAAGCTGAGAGACCTGCTGTCGTCCGACATGATCAGCCCTCCGCTGGGCGACTTCCGCCATACCATTCACATCGGCAGCGGCGCCGGTGGCGACAACCTCTTCGGCGACCTCTCGTTTCTCCAGGGCAAGTTCCACCTCTTGCCCGGGCAGCAGGGACGGCAGGAAGCGCCCCAGTGGAACTGCGCCGCCACCGAGAGCTCGCCTCTCCTCAAAAACGCCCTGTCGCTTCCCGTCATCGGAGGGGTGCAAGCGCTCACCCTGCCGCCCTCGGCACCCACGTCACAGACTCCGGTTCTGCCCTTGGCCCCGCCACCTAAGCCTCCCAGATTGCACCTCGACTCGCCCGAGACGTCGCGCCCTTGCTCGCCGAAGCAGCAGGAGTGGCCTTGCGTGACATCGAGCGGCGCAGAGGATGGCAGCAAGCCTCCGTATCTTTCGCACGCCGGCTCCCTTCTGTCTCTCAACCTGGACCTGGGGCCGTCCATCTTAGAGGACGTCCTGCAGATCATGGACGGTCAGAGGATGGGGGGAATGGGCGGGGGGTTTGCGCCTAACGGCCGGCAAGAGGTCTACACCTGAGAGGGAGCGAAGGGGTTTCCACCGGACCACGCCGTACCTGGCGGAACAACTGCAAATCCATTTTGTCAGCGATTCAATTGTTCGAGTGGCTCGGAACTGTATCTCACTGTGCCACCCGACCCCGTGATGTCCAGAGTCCTTTTACAGGTCGTCTTGATGGAAAATGGATTCAGGTCGCCAAATAGGGTCCCTAGGGATCCCTACAGTGCCACAACAACGGAAGCGTCTAGTGGAAAAGCCAATTTGTGACATTCCTGCTCTCTTACGTGTGCTCGTCCCATCCCATGTTTGCCTCCCTGCCTGCTTTCCGACCACCGAGCGCCGACCGAACAGTAACACGTCCTTGAAATGATTCAGGATGATTCTGCTTCCTTCCTGCAGTCAGCACGAAGTTTGAGACTTTGTTCCCGGTCTTCCTGTAAAGCCTCTACATTATGTGGATCCTATTATTTTTTTTTACACCTGATCTCCCGGACTGCGATGACTGTGCTATGAAATCTGGATCGATTACCGCCGAGGGATTAAGTGCAGGAGAAGCAAAACAGCTCTAAGCACCGTGAATGACATCACCTCGTTGCGGGTGCCAATTTGTGTAAAGGCACAAAAATGCGCGCCCCTCCCGGCGCTCACTCTCCTATTTTCACAGCTTTCCAGCAACTTGCGGTAAAAGAAAGGTGTCTCGGAGTAGATCAGATTGCTAGAAGTCCCCGCCCTCCCTCAGGCAGACCTCTGTTTGATCCTTGGTTTTGATTTTGGATCTCTTTTGTGCGTAGACGGACGAGTTCGGCGCAACCTCAGCCAGGCTTCCATTTTTTTTTTTTTTTTTTTTTTTTTTAAGCCGCAGAGACTTATGGCTGTACTCGAGTACTGTTACAGTTACAGTACCGAAGACTGTGAGTCCTCCTAGAACTGCTGAAATGACCCAAGAAGCTACGTTTTTAAATAGTCAGAATAAACGTCGCTACTTTAATGGAAAAGCGTCCCGTCCTCCTGTCGTCCCTAATAACTAGCTCTAGCAGGTCTGCTAGCTACCTGCTAATAACCGTATTTAGCACACATCTCTTACAGGTGGGGATTTATCATATCAGCGAATTTATAAACCTGATCCTGGTGCATACCGTGGGGATTCACTTCACAACAGCCCGAACGAGGTCACCTCACAGCTGGCTTAGCTTAGCACGCAGGGTGTAGAACACAAGCCGTGCTAATGGACGTTTCTGTCCTTGTAATCTGAATTCGGGGACGTCTATACTTACTTAGAATTGTGTCTAGAGTTCAGAGGTACTTGCGACAGTCGGTTTGATTACAGTTTATGGGAGAAGCAAACAAAGTCCTGACGAGCGTTTGAACTGAACTTCTAGAGATGTTTACGGTTGTAGCTTTAGTGCAGAAATGCTACGTTGTCTGATTAACTGTGATAATCCTGCAGAGTTCAGAGCTCAGTAATTCTCAGAGTGGCTGGGCGTGCCCCCTGGGGGTGGCGCGGAGCTTTTTTGGGGCCCAGCAAGGCATGTCTGACACACAGAATGCATTGTTGCTGGTATTGATTCCACCCTGAAGGTAATTTGTCTCTTTATTTTGTTTCCTTTGAAGGTTTGTTCAAGATAAACTGCAGCCGGATTTGGGAGCTACTGCTCTAGCTTATGGACTAGCTAGCTAAATGCATTTGGCGCGTTTCTGCGAGCTATCCCTGATAATTCGGGCGCTACCGACGAACTAGTCGTTCGTCTCACGGGAAGAAAACTTCTATCGCAAGTCCATAAAAGACCGAGTGTTTACAAACACTTCATAATCCGTTTATTCAAGTGGCCTGGAAGCCAAATCCTATCACGAATTTGAGCTCAGTAATCGGATTTCTCAGTGCAAGTCTCCCTTGACTCGGCCTCCAGTCGTTTTGTCCCTGTAAACGGCAGCAGAATTAAACCTGTTTGAAGAGACGTCGCCTTTTTTTGAGTGTGTTTCCATAGACTTGTTTCTCCCGTGGGATCTGGCAACCCTAGTATGAAATGCAGCATCCGTGATCCGTGCTGACTTCTGGGGACACTGAAAAGGCAGTAAGAATTTCAGTTTGGAATCTGATTGCGAATTTGAGTCGACTCAGATTGCACTGTGTAGACCCCAGGTCATTTGCTTTTTCTGATAACTCTGAATCTCATAACAAGCCTGACTGAGAAGGGCGTGGCTCCTCTTCCCCTGTTCACACGGCTGTCCAGAGCGACTTATAAATGATGCCGTGTTTTACAGCGTACAGTGGAAGCAGCCGTGGGTTTTGCTCAGTCACCCCACCATGGCAAGTGCTGGGGTTCTGGGCTTTCTAGCCTGATATAGGCTGATCCCCCAAGGTCCTGTATGTCGCTTGTCTATAATGCTGATTTACCGGCCACCAGTATGTGATACTGGGAGTGTGGCGGTGCAGTGGTGTAGGTACTGGACTGAATCCAAACACTTACCACTGCTGAGGACTTGCCCCAGACCCTTAACCCACAAATGTGTGCTTTTCGTAGCAATTTATCTTCGTCTAGTGACCGGGTTAAATCTCTATAGAACAAAAGAAAGGTTGATCGAGTGGTCACGACATGAACTGGTGCCATTTGGAAACTTGTGAAGCATGAAGGACATTCAGACATCCTCGCAGCTTCTAAAGACCTGCCTTATCTACTCTTGGTGTTAGTGCTAATCTTTAACCAGTCATATCGTTTGTGTCTGTAAGATCCCCGGTGCTTCTGTGCTTTCATATTGGGTTTTTTTCCCCCCAGAAATGACGTTGATTTGTGCAGCTGCAGAATTTCGTGGATTAATAATCTCTGTTTTAATCTCTGGATTAATAAGCTCTGATAAACAGAGCTCTAAAAGTTTAAGTAAGAAAACAAGGCGGCCCAGTTATCCTGGTCAGGGTCGAGAGGGTCCAGAGCCTATACCCAGTCTATTCCTACCCAGGGTTTGGACCTCTTACCGTTGAGCCACAGACGCTTATCTCCAAAGGCAGGCTCCAGAAGCACCTCGGAGACCAAGGTTTGATCCTCAGAGCATGATGTGCGTGCATGGGACGTCCTGACCAGAGTTTACTCCACTTGTCCCCTGACCCCAATGTCTGGATAACGTCACCGCGAGCTTGCGCGTAATTCCGTTCGCCAAATTTGGACTGTCCTACCATTCATTTACGATTTAACTTTAAGTTGCCGGAAGCTTAATATCACACACACACACCCTCACACACACACACACTGTGTTTCTCTGGAAACTGTGATTAGTTATTTGAGCACAGTATGAGCCAAGCCCTTTGATAGTGTATCTTCTGGTGTGTGTGTGTGTGTGTGTGTGTGTGTGTGTGTGTGTGTGTGTGTGTGTGTGTGTGTGTGTTTAAGCACTACCGTGGAATGTGTGTGCCAGTTCAGTGTTACCATGGTTGTGCGGGTAAAAATTCACACACAGGCTTAAAGAGCCTGGTGTCGAGAGTTTATTGTGTTTTTTTTTTTTTCCTCTATTCACTACGTTCTGTGAAAGCTGTGAACAAACCAAACACCTTAAATTCGCTGACGAACTGGACCTGGTCCTTATTAGTTTAACCACTGATTGCTCGAGGAGAACTTCTCTTAAGGCTGCAAATGCTCTGCTCTGAAACGATCGTCCTAAAAATAAAATAAAAAAACTTGCGCCGCTGCTACTGATTCTTGGAACGACAAGACACGGCTGCTGAGAAAGAGTCAATGTATGAAGTGACGAATAAATTTTGATTCAAAAGCAGAGCTCCGTCTGCGATTTCTTTATTTACGAAGTACACCAGACGGCAGATACAGCGCTGGGCAAAAGTCTCAGGCCACCATTTCCATTAGAACCGTTTCGCAATGGTGAAATTTGTTACTTTTTTTTTCTCTCTCAATTAGGATTCAACCTGGAAATACAGTACAGGGCATATCCGAGGCCAGTCTCAAACCGAGTAAGCCTAGGGCGACAGTGGCAAGGGGAAACTCCCTAAACGATGTAAGGAAGAAACCTACCTTGGGAGGACCAAGACTTAAAAAGGGACCCCGACCCCGTTGGTCCTAAGACTTTTGCGCAATGTTGTATATCTGGTAGTGCAATAAGATAGCATTGTCTGCTTATCAGGTGGAATGTGGGGGCACCCCTGATACGACCCACTCAAACCCCCAACCCAAGAAGTGCTGCGACCATGGCTGAATCGGGACGTGCAGAAACACTCCACGTTAGGCGAGAGGGACCCCAACCCCAAAGTCCGTGGCTGGGGCCAGGACACAAACCTGAGTGGTTCTGTCCTGGCACTGGTGCTCGCCCAGCTCACTCCGACTTTTCTTTCAGTTCCAGGCACTGCTGGAGTTCGTGAAGTCCAGGAGACCACATGGCCACCTCTGTCTACTGTCTGTGCCCAGGTCCCGGTTATCCTTCGCTCTGCCGAAGACTCTCGCTGCTCCTAGGGGTGGTTTCCGTCTGCTGGTGCATTACATCCAGAGAGACGTACAGTTAAGGAAGGTTAAGGGCCTTGCTCAAGGGCCCAGCTGCTGCGGTTTGGCCTAGCTCACATCCTTCTCATTAGTATTCCTAACCACAGAGCCATCAAAATTACGTTTATAGTGTCAGTGTCTCTGTGGACATTTGGGGGGGGGGGGCGGCACTGGGGTCCTTGGGAAGAACTGGGGGCTTTATCTAGCCTGTTTTGATTAGATTATTGCCATTAAGCTAATTGGATGGCTGGTGGGTGGGGCGTCCAAGCAATTTCGCGAGCCCAGACCGATGCACATGATGAATGTATGCGTTCCTTGGACGGATTAAGCTCGTATGTTTAGCGTTATTTAAAGCATATCCTGTGTATGTGCTGCGTGTTTGCGCCAGCTCCTCTGTTCTCTGTGCAAGCCTGGGAATCTGTCCAAGCGTCTTTATAACGCAGCAGCCTTGACCCCGACCCTGCAGTCCCCAGAACCATGGGAACGGGGGCGCCGAGAGAGGGGTGCAGAGGAGGAACAGAGGGAGGAGGTGTGTTTGGTCGGGGAATAAGAAGAAAGAGCTTAAAAAGGATTCCGACGGTGAGACGGAAAATGTTGGGCAGCTTTTGTTGCCGACGCAGAAGGAGCCGGAGCGAAGGGGAAAGGACGCGCTCCACACGCGCGGGCGGAGAGAGAGGGAAGAAGCAGGAGACGTTCCTGTGTTTAGCCCCCACCACCACCACCACCACCACCACCACCCCGGCAGAGGAAGGCCGTTGCGTAACCTGCTTCTGGAAGCCGTAGTCATGTTCCAAAAACAATAGGGAAGGATCAAGCCAAACGCTAATGAGCTCTGGCCCTTAGACCAGGCTCAGGTTGAACTTAAAGGAGTACTCATCCTACTCCACCCCCCACCCCCCCCGTAACTAGTCTTCTGTACCACGTTGATTGCTTACAGACCGTTGGGTTTGGACCTGGATTTCTGCATAAATTCCTTCCACGTCTGATCTTCATCCAAATGATAGTAATAGTAACACAAACTGGCTGAACCTTGTGTATCAGCAGAACTTTCACATTTATGCTCATTGACCCTTATTCCAGAGGGACTTACAGATGATGCGAACCTAAAAAATCAAGCAGTGGAGGGTTAAGGCCCATGATCAATGTCCTTTCAAACCCTGGACCTTCTGGACCAGGGCCCTAGTCATTAAGGTACTGGACTGTGGGCCAGAAGGTCCGGGGTTCAAATCCCACCTCTGCCACAGTTGGGTCCCCGAGCAAGACCCTTAACCCACAATGGCTTGGATTGTAAGACTGTACGAATTCTAAGTCGCTCTGGATAAGGGCCATAAAATGTAAATGCCATGCCACATCATCTCCATTGGGTTAACCTTTGGGTATGGTCCTCTGTTTACCTGCGCCACCTTCTCTTAATCGGTCCGGCTCTTGGCCGAGCAAAGCAGCACACGTTCCCGGTTGTTTTGCAGTTGGAAATGTTTTAAAGTGCGGTGCACAGTTCCCATTTCTGATCCCTAGTAAAAAATGCGCGCCTTGTGCATCCACAGAACATCCAGCTGTTTTTGGAAGCAATCTTTTTAAAGAGCAGTAACACCCGTTGATAGCGTTACCGCTGTGTTGGTGCAGTCGTTTCACTGGACTATTTACCACATGGTCGGGGGTTTATACTTTTCAAGGCTCTAGATGCTTCAGGATGGAGAGCGCCAGCTGCTGGAGAGGTTTTCGAAGATGGTCGGCACATTCGCAGAGCCCCACAGTAGACCCCTATATTGTCATCTCCCTGCACCCAGTGAATTCCGGGCTGGACTCCAGATCCAGGATACGTGTGAGTAAATGGGGAGGAGGAGGGTTCGATGTTCCTGCAGATCTCCATGCCCTGTTGGTACGAACCGCGCCTGACCGTGAACATGGTTGATGTTGTATGGATACGGCAACGACTAGGCGGTCGGCAGTGGTCCTTACGACTAGCCTGCAGTTCATCTCATCGGCCTTGTGCAGCTTTGCGTTTCCCGTGAGAATCTCCGGATTAGTTCTCGACGCAGCCGGACGGCCAGATCAATGGAGTGAGCCGCACGCTTTGCACTTTCACACTGTGAGAGAATTCAGCGTAAACATAAACCACAATGACTCCCGGACAAAAGAGTCTGACGTGAGCCGCTAATCCCGCACTGGGAGGGTTCGTTCAGTCAGTCATCACAATTGCTACGCTCCAAAAGTGTGACCCGGATCACACGAAGAGACAATGGATTTGCTCGGCGAAGGCTTTTCGAAACAAAGCAGGTTCTACACGCTAAAAAACGACACTTGGAGTCGTAACGACACATAAATCCGCTGCGGTGGCCCTTTTGACTGTTGTGTCAAATTCTGGAGCACTAACCGGTACAGATAAGATTAGATAAGATTACCTAGAGCAGATTGGCTTGTCTTTCGCTTCTCGGTTATTCCGACAGTCCTGACTGATCAGTCCCAAATCCTATCAAAACGTTGTGATGGGCCTGAATTAGTGACATAATAACACTGATATACATAGTAACATATGGAGGGCGGGTCCCTTTTTGAGTCTTGGTTCCTTCCAGGGTTTCTTCCTTCTACAATCAGGGAGT
The DNA here is from genome assembly GCA_034779995.1 of Parotocinclus haroldoi. NCBI lineage: Eukaryota > Metazoa > Chordata > Actinopteri > Siluriformes > Loricariidae > Parotocinclus > Parotocinclus haroldoi. Next base: position 15,509 of record JAUZST010005067.1, read on the forward strand.
TTTTTTTCCTTGCCACTGTCGCCCTCGGCTCGCTCGATTTGGGATTGGCCTTTTAAGGTGATATATAAGATTGTAAAGCTGCTTTGAGAGAATTCTCCCTTGTAAAAAAGTGCTCTAGAAATCAATTTGAATTGAATTGAATTGAATACTGAAATAATTTAGATTATTCTTTTTATGTTTTATTGTGACGGTAAAGCTAAACGTTAAAGCTAAAGTGCTGAATTTCAGGCACGTCAATTTCACGAGTAGCGAGACTACTAAATGAGGGCAACACTGTGTGTGTGTGTGTGTGTGTGTGTGTGTGTGTGTGTGTGTGTGTGTGTGTGTGTGTGTGTGTGTGTGTG
>JAUZST010005068.1:0-15852 GCA_034779995.1 Parotocinclus haroldoi
TGGGATGGGACAAGATTATTTTCTGTGGGAGTGGGATGGGACAGGAATGAAAATCCACTCCCGTGTCACCCTCTACTCTTTATCTGGCAGTCTGATGGACGAGTGTTGGTTTGGTGAATGCCAGGAGAGAGTTACCTGCCTGACTGCACCGTACCAACTCTTAAATTCTTCAGAGGACAGATAATAAGGAAGCTGTTATAGCTCCAGGGGTAGGGGGTTGGCTCCATATTAATGCCTATGGTTTTAGAATAAAAGCACCTGCAGTTGTCATGTAGACGTCCCAATACTTTTGTCCGTACTTTCTACCAAATTGTTATTCCATGCTGTTTAGGGAATCTGACATTATTATTCACAAACCACCCTGTGCAGTGATTGACCTCATTTGAGGAGGATTGAATTGTATCAGATGAATTGTGAAAATGTAGGCTGTTAAGCTGATAGTAACTCTACAAAAGGTCTATTTTAACATAGGGTTTTCTTCAGAAATGTACTACCTAACTACTTTCCTGCGCCTGGAGGTGATGCCACATTTTCTGTTAATTAAAAATGATAATAAAAAAAAAGAATATGCCCATCAAGTGTTGTTATTGCATCTCCAGTCAACCATTAAAAAAGGAAATAATTAATGCCTTTAAAACTTATGCAAGGAAAGGCTCAAGTAAATTAAATGATCTAAACTTTATCATTGCTACTTATAATGAGACTAAAACAAACAGTTTGGAATTAGATTGAGGTGTGCTCCGTTTAGTGACCATCTGATCAGTGACCGTTTAAGTTAACGACAGAGGTTTTGCAAATTATAACAAATAATAATCGCATATAAAAATCTCTGGACGATAAGTACCTTACCGGCAATGTGATTGCTTGACGCATATTTCACATATTTAATCGAGTTGTTATAGTATGACTAACAGAAGAAGAAAAAAACGGCTGCTCCAAGGTCACCTCTCTCAGACAGACACTAATGAGCCCTGGCATGAGAGATACAAATATGCACACACAGACACACTAAATACTATCTAAATACAGTATATAGTCCTCCAAAACCAGGTCTTTCCTTCTGTCAGTTACACTAACATAACTCCTGTCTGTTATCTGTGGTTTTGGGCGAGGCTTCGCCTCTCTACCATAATGCACATTCATTTTGTGTCTCTTTTGTACTACCATGTGTTTGCTCATTTTCTACTGTTATAGCACATTTTCTTTCTAGTGCCAAACCCTACAATAGAACAAACCTCAGAACTGAATACAAACAAAAGGCTAGTAGGAATCTGGATGCAATTCAGCAATGCCATCAATGAGGGTGTTTACATGGAGTGCGGAAATTCGGGCTTTGTCCGTAGTCCGATGCACTGTAATCACAGTATGGGAATCCTAATCTGATTTCGACTCTTCGACCACTCAGTAATCCCACAGGCATAGGTAAGTAATCAAATTCTAAATTTTCAGGAATATATACTGCAATTGTCTCCACAAAGTGCTACTTTTAATTCATTGGCATACTTAATTTTGTGGTTGCCAGATCCCGCAAGAGAAAAAAGTCTGCAATCCATGGAAAAAGAGCCCAAGCAATGCCAAGATTTAGAATTAGCGGATATGGCAAACAATTCAAGAACTGATCAAAGAATCTTGGTTTTGTTAACACCCTGTAGGGCTAGATGGATTTAATATTGATTTAATATTGGATGTTGATTTATTTCCATATTCCATCTCCTCGTTCATGGGTATGACATGGATGTGTGTTGTTTCTTTTTCTCCTTATTTTATATACTTTGGTTTTATTTACATTTACCCTTGGTGAAAATCCATCTCCATCCTTATCTGATTTTTGGATCTGCGTATGCTGTATACATGTCCACTTGAATAATCACAAACCCACTGTATTACACTGATACACACTTGAATGATTTTTTTACTTGGGTTTGTAGATTCCTATTCATTGCAGCAGGAGCAGGTGGTTCGATGAGTGGACTGGGGTATTAAAAAACCCATAGGTTATGGTAGGTATTCAGATAGTAGTACTTCAAAGAGTGGATAAATGGATTAAAATAACCACATATTATGAAATTCAGTATTGGGCAAAAGTCTTAGGCCACCACTACATTACATATGCAATTGTTTTAGCAGTGGTATAATGACCATATATAATTATTTCTCAGACTCTTTACTAGAATACAGGAAATGTATATATTCTTCTTCTATAGGCTACAGTATCGAGTATTTAGTTAGACCTCCTGATCTTCTTATTGGGATGCCAAGTTGACCCTTTTACAGTCTGAAGAAGATTATTCTGCAATTGTCTTTTTGTAAGGGTAGCAGCCAAGACCCCAGCTTTTTTCCGGAAGGTAACAGGGTGCAAAGACTAACTAAAAGACTAAGACTAATTTGCTAAAGATTACTCACTAAGATTGGAATGCAGGTCAGTAAAAAGCCTATTATGTTTTCATTAGTTTAGTTTATTCATCGACAAAATACCACTACACCACTGCTAAAACAGCATATCTAATGATGGCCGGAGACTTTTGTACTTTTGTACACAGTACTGCAGCTGGGTTCTGCTGTATTAACAGATGAATCATTTAAAGCAAATATTTCTTCCAAAAGTTTTACTGTAACCATAGATATTTCTTTGCTATATTTGGTTACCTATCACTATATCATCTATGCAATTTACACACAGTACCACTTTTTTATTAAACAAATACATCAATAATATTTTAAGTCACTTTATTAAAGTAAGTAGGCCGCTATACGAGAACTGTGCCTTTCTTTATAGACTGCAGCTAGCAGGACCTCTCTTATAGCATTCAGGGCTCACATTGTGCAGCTTGCTCACATCAGGGGAAGAATAATAATGCACTCCAGCAGACAAATCGTGTGACAATCCCTTTAAGTCTTCCTTAGCCTACTGTTCCTGATTGGTCTCGCTCTAAATGTATGTCCAACCCACTGAGATAGTGATGTACCCTTATGGGACACTTTATTAGGAACACTGCTGATATCGTGTAGGTCCCTTGTTTGCTCTGAAAGCATGGATTGCATCAGACATTAGAAACATTGCTCTGAGATTCTGCTCCTTGTTGACAGGATTTTATCACGTAATTTCTGCAGATTTCCATGAACAGGAAGTTCTGCAACTCTCCCTTTCTGTCATATTCCAAAGATGTTCTAAAGGACACTGAACCCATCAAGTTTACATGCTCTTAATAATCCAGATAAAGACAGGTTCTGCACTTCTCCAAATATTCAAGTGGTCATGTGTACACGCATCCATCCGTTATCTTGCATTTAATCCACACGGGCTTGTGGGTCAGCGGGTGCCCACCCGGCAACTCTGGGAGCAAGGACAGGGACAACCCTGGATGGGGCCAGTCCATTGTAGGGTACACACACGTATTCATGCGCACACTTTGGAGACACCAATTAACCTAACACGCATGTCTTTGGATTGTGGGAGGAAACCGGAGTATCTGGAGTAAACCCACACAGACACGGGAAGGACATGCAGACTCCACACAGAAAGGACCAAGGCCGCCCCACCCTGGGATTAAACCCGGGACCTTCTTGTCGTGAGGGAGCGGATCTAGAAATGAGATGGTAATCCAATAAAGAGGGCTGGATTTGAATTTTAATTAATCCGATTTCTCAAAGAATGTACACCCGTAGAACGATTTCATTGCCTGTCATGAACACAATCGTAAAATGAGAGTGCAACACGGCTGCCAGGTCCACTTTTTCTTAGAGACTTTGCTACCTTTGAGATTATTCTCCATAAATCGAACTGTTTTTAAACTTGTGTAATCTGGCAACCTGATAATTCCTGTAATGATGAGTCCTGTAAACCCACGATCTGATACTCAAGCGCGTGTGAACTAGCTGATCACAGACACAATCTGATTCTTGTTTTGTGCATGTAAATGCAGTCATTGTCATGTTCATTAAACCAGTTTGAGAGTATTTGTTCTATATTTCATGATGCCTTAATGTTGAATGTGAATTTGTAGCCATGAATGGATGCACCTGGTCAGCAACAATACTTAGAGACTGTGGCAGTCAAGCGATGATTGAATTGAATTAATGTACCTAAAGCGTGATGAGAAAACACTCCCTACATCATTATAACACCCGCACCAGCCAGGACTGTTTATACAAGGCAGGTTGGGTATATGGTTCGAGCGGTTGGCACTGAATTCTGACCCTGCCATCTATGTATCTCAGCAGAAATCAAGATTCTTTAGAGCAGGCAAAATATGTTTAGTCTTCAACTATCCAGTTTTGGTAAGATACTGTGCAATAATCTGTTCTTAGCAGAAGAACTTGTCGGGCCGACAAGTTTTGAGTGATTATCTGAGCTACGGCAACCTTTCTGTCAGCTCGAACCAGCCTGGTTGTTGTTCTTTGACCTCGTTCAACAAGTTCTTCGCTTAGCTGGGTGTTTTTTTGCAACACAGAGTAAACTCTAGTAAACTATTTCTTTATATGACTACTGCACAATGTATCAAATCAGCTCAAGTGCATTTAACATTTTAAAGCAAGACAAACAGGACTAGCCCTTGAACGAGGAAACCAAAGGGGACAGTAAAGCTTAAAAGGGGGTTCCTATCCTCCTTTCTGTGATGTATATTAACTTTTATTCTAAAAATAATAATTGAGCTCAGTTTTCAAGTGTTCTCTTGTGTTGTATTTTATGTGTTTGACCATTTAAACAGATATGAAAACACCCAAGAACAGCTGCTACAGACTGCACAGCCAAAAGGGGAGTCTTGTTTTCTAGAACGTCTGGAATATGTCAGTAATTTTAAAATCCTGAAACATTATGTAAATTCTGAGATCTTCTGTTGTCACTAATATTGACTGATGACACAAGGTCTATTGACTGTAGACATTCCATTATTCTCTCCACTAACTCAGCCTCCCTAATGCATATCACATTTCATCTTTTACCTTCCTCACGATGCGCTTAATGATTCTTCATAAAATAGCTAGACAACGTAACATAGACAGTCTGCAAACTCATCAGCTGCAAAAATCAATCAGTTTTGAAAGGGAAACTTTTTACAGTAAGGGCAAGCACTGTACTTTCCCTGTATGCTATTTTTTGTCATACTTTCCTGGCAACATTGTTATAAACTAAGTGTTCTTATGTTACACTGTTCACCAAAATTAGGGGATATTTCATTATGGAATATGTATCCCCCAATGTTTGTGAACAGTATACTTTAGGGAGTATTAAAACGGTGTAATACCCACCCGTCCAGAAGAGGGCGCTTTTTAGTAACGCTTAACATTTTCTTACTTGTACTTATTTTATGTATGCATTTTCGACAGGACAAGAAACTTGTATTTGCGTTCATGGAAAACTGCTGAAGCAGTGTTTACAGACTTTCTGCAGGTTATTTAATCACCTCTGATGTTATTGATTCAGGCATGACCTTAGCTCTATTTCCCACATAGATTCAAGAGAGACAGGTGGAAGCTGTGCCTGTTTGATGGTCTACCAAGTTACCAATATACTTTAAATGAATGAGTATCTTGCTTATGACATGCTGCTAATACGGATCACATTAAAGCTTACATTTATCATTATTTTTTTGGTTTTATTGTTTTTATTATTGTTGCTATTATTTTCATTAATATTAATAAACAATAATGATTATAATAATAAAATGAATAAGAACAATTGGTATTATTATTATTAATAATAATAATAATAATAATAATAATAATAATAAAACGAAAAAGAAGAAGACGAATTGTTATTATTATTATTGTTGGTGTAAGTATTATGCCAATAAAATAATAATAATAATAATAATAATAATAATAATAATAATAATAATAACAATAATAATTACAATAATAATATTAATTATAATAACAATTGCAGTAATAATTGTAATTGTTCATAATAATAATAATAATAATAATAATAATAATAATACTAAAACGAAGAAGAAGAATTGTTATTATTGTTGTTGTTATTAGTATAATGCCAATAAAATAATAATAATAAAAACAACAACAATAATAACAATAATAATTACAATTATAATATTTATTATAATAATAACAAAAACAGAAATAATTGTAATTGTTAATAATAATAATAATAATAATAATAATAATAATAAAAATAAAAATAAAAATAAAAATAATAATTGATATGTATACATTCAGTTAGTCTACACTGATAATATTTTTTAAACTGTAAATTACCAAAACAAAATGTAGTAGTAGTAGTAATCTCTACACACTGTACTACCATCCCTACTTATAATAATAGTAATAGTAGTAGTAGTAGTAGTAATAATAATGATAAAAACAATAACGTATTGTTCCTTTGGGGAGGAGGGGGGGGGGGGCTGTTGATGTCACGTGGCTGAGCTTACCTGTGCTGATTAGCCAGTGGAATGGCGGGGTGGAGCTGAATGGAGGAGGGAAGGACAGAAGGTGGGGGTGAATTTAGAGATGTGAGGGACTCGCGGCTTATGTCGGATCTGCTGTTAGAATAGGCGCTCGCTCGTTGCTTTTCTTTTTGTGCTCTCATCTTTCTGTTGTGTTGTTGCTCTGATTGCAGCCTGGCAGCGGGTCAGTTATATATCAGTCCACTGATAGCTTATCTACTGCGAGCTGAGTGGATTCAAACCGACAGCTTTATTAAATGGCACTGTATGAATGTGAACACTTCTGAACCTGACACGCGCACGGAGGGAAGGAGCGTCTTTTTCTCTCTCTGATGCTACTACCATCGGTTTGGGCAGCATTTCTCTTATTAGCGACCAAAAAACTTTTTCTCTAAGGACATGGAGCGTTTCGATTCCACCCGCTTTTGCGCGACGTGCCACTGATAACGCGAGGGACGCCGAACTGGACCGCGAGAAAACACTCACTTGACATTTGATCCATTTTTGGCTGCTCCGGATTCTTATTTATTACATAGACTACATACGGAAGAGTTTGCACGCGCTTTGTTGCGACCAGGCAAGTTACCCGGACTGTTCCCGTTCCACAGGTAAACGCTGTCTGTTTAGAAGCGCCGGTACAATGATCAGCAGCTGAGAGTAATCTAAAGTTTTTCCGTGAACTTGAGTTTTTGAAGCCCAAACGTGGCTCGGATCATCGGATCATGACGCCGGCCACCTGTCTGCTTACTGGACTTGTAGCGATCTTTTTACCTCTCTACTGCTGGACAGCTGCCTTCCCTTATGGTGATGAGAAAGGTCAGTCCACTTCCCTTCCACTCACTTTGAATGCTTTGTTTTTGGAGGTCACTTGCAAAATACATCATGACCGTGCTTGGCATTATGAAAAATAAAGGTTGGCCAATATGATCATTTGATATTGATACTGCAATGTATTACCATCATGACACACCTCCGGGCTACAGAGTGATTGCACAGTGTAACAGCTGACTGCGTAGAATGTATTAACACTTGCATAGCTATAACAATAGTTTTATTCTTGCTTTATTGGTTAAATACTAAAAACGGTGGCAACAGATAGCACTAGTGTGTGGTCTGCATGCCCTCCCTGGGTCTGCATGGGTTTTCTCTGGTTATCTTTCACATTTGAATGATGTGCATTAGGCAGGAGTGTAACTGACTAGTGTTAATATAGCCTTACTTCGGTCATAAATCAACAGAAATTTGCATGCCTGGTAAAACGGGATGTTTTTTAGATTTTTCAAATTAAAGAACTGACTAAAGGTTCGCATGGAATCAGCCTAATGTATTTCTGCGAATTTAGCCAACCAGATGATACGTTTTATATGTTGTTTCTGGCACCTGTGCAGTAAAAGTAGTTGTTTTGTAAAATATTTCCTCACACCAATGCCAGAACTGGTCTTAAATCCCATGGAGGCCACTATAAATACAACGTTTATTTGCTAGGTTCCTTGTTTTCTTAAAATATGATTTAAGTGAGTATTCTATAGGATATTTAATACTGATAATAATAATAATAATAATAATGATATGATAATAATAATAATGATATGCAGTACTGTGCAAAAGTTGTTTTAGTGATGGCAAAATGAAAATATTTCACACAGATTGACATATCTGGGTGGACGGTTGAACCCAAAAATTTCAAACCTGGATTTATCACTCGATGATCCTCTTTTTCACTCCTCTTTATTTCAGTCTTTGAACGCTGTAGCATATCTTAGCCTTTTCACTCTGTTCCACTTCTGAAAAAGTGGTTTCTTGACTGCTGCCCTTCCAAAAAGACCATTTCCGATGAAGCTTATTTGTACTGTAAAATTATCAACTTTGCTATTGCTGTAAGGGGAGATCACACCAAATGTTACTCCTGTAGCTTCTAAAAGCTTTTTTCATGTTTCATTTCCCGTTTTTTTTTAATCTTATCATTGAGACTGAGAACTGATTGTATATGGACGTATACTATTGCTAAAGCAATAGTCTTTTGCAGAGTGCTTACTGTATTTGGCGTGGTTCCACACCTACATAAGAACTGCTTCAAAAGTTACTGAAATGTCACAACGTCAAATTGCACCTAGTATTGCTTTGCAAATGCAGCTGCATCCCCGTGGTTCTGTCCCTCGGGTGAAATCGGTGCCACCCATTCCAAATCGGACTGATGACTCACTTGTAATGGATTACTTGGTTTAGGATTAAAAATAACGTTTCACAGAGTGAGATGAATGATGGTAGTCGGTTCACTTTTCTTTTTATATTTATTACCTTTTAGCCTCCAAAAAAAGCAGTGTCATGGGTAGGTGCTTGGCTGTAGGCAAAACATTTGAAGTCCTTTGCATGTTACTGGAACAGATGTCTGCAGGTGCATGTGAAGGAAGTTTTTTTCATGTAGAAAGCTAAATGTGTGGTAATATGAATGTTCATTTTTCTGTATTCTTTGACTCTAGGGTTAAGGTATTTATTATGAATAATATACCATTATTTTAGCCCCCATACTTTCTTCTGGTAATAAAGATGTGTGAATCATCTTTAGGGTTCTACCCCTTGTCCCCCCCCCCATCCCCCCAGCCACGGGCTCCCCAAGCTACTTTTCTATAAATGCCTACTAGTGTTTGTCAATTAGCTTAAACTCCAAAGTGTCTGCAATTTCTTATTTCTGCTGTGTCGTGTGGAACAGCGTAGAATTCTAATGGTCCCCATATGACCATGTCTACCATGTGGCTGTGTTTCCATGTCCTCCTGTGGGAAACTGTGTTCAGACAGGGGTTTGTACCAAACACCATGTGTTTCCTACTCACACCGGTTGAGGAGATGAAAACAAACCTCTTCTCCCCTCCCGAGGAGGAGTTTATCACTGCTCCAGTGCTCTCCATCGCACAGCACCTGTTACTATGCATTCAAAACAGTGGGGTTTTTAAACTAATGAGATACCCAAACAAGGGATTCTACGCAGAACGTACTGAAAGTCGCTCAGTTTCCTGCCGCATATAATGATTTATTTAATAAATGATCTGATGAAGGAATACTTTCTAAGTGGAGAAGATGCGAGATGTTAATTAGGGATGAAGGCCTGTCAGATTGGTGGGGCAGATATGATATAAAAATTCAAAAGCTGGTTTTCTATTCATAAAGTTTTAGCGAAATTAGCACGTGCGCCCAAAAATTCATCAAACTACTCGTATATCTCAAAAAGAGGATGCTAGGAAGCGATGGAAAAGTTAGAATCTCGCTCCGTTGTACCTGATCAGATCAAAATTGAAGACACGGTCGCTATTGTTACATTTTAGATATGATCTAACAGTCATTCATAGAGCTCAGAAACACCCCTGGACAAGATGCAGTTCATCATAGGGCACAGACTAAGACACGAAGAAAGGCTGTGTACACGGGTAAGAAAGTGAATGAATGAATGATGAGGTGGGATGTTTTCTGCCCTCATTAGGTGGGCCACTGCTAGCTGTAAATGTTATTCCACTAAAACTAAAGTTAAATTCCTCCATTCTTGTTTGCTTCGATGCACCTAATCATGGTAGTTGTCATCTGAATTTTCTTCGCATAACTGTGGTGAATGGAACCATGACTTGATTCACATTTTTTTTGCCAAAATGTAATAAATGTGCAAAACATTTGCAAGTGTTTGGATTGCACGCTTTATCCTGGATTACTGAGCAGAGCCCTTTCCAAAAGCTTGAGTTTTTACTTTCAGACAGAGCCATGACGATTTAGCTTGAAGTAAAAGATGCCTGTAATTGAAAAACATAAAAGAAAGTCAGCCTTGCTTCAGAAAAGGTTATGATAGCTACTGAAGGTATAATACTATTAATACAAACTTAACTATTTTATTTAACATCGAATTCACCCAATAGTCCCCGTTTGAGTCTTGGCCCCCCCCCCCAAGGTCCTTACAACTTTTAGGGAGTTTATCCTTGCCACTGTTGCCCTAGGCTTGCTTAATTTGGGCTTGGCTTTTTTAAGATAATATAACGTTGCAAATCTTGTACATGACGTACAAGTGGTCAAAACAACAAATCGACGGGAATCTCTCTTATAGAGTAATTTACACGTTCAGTTGTAAGTATTTTACTAGAAAGTAGTAGTGTAATCCTTGTTCCCGTTGTATTCCCACCCACTGATCTGTGATGGTGTACCGGCAAAGGTACTGGACTCTGGACCATAAGGTCCAGGATTCAAATCTCACCCCTACCAAGCAGCTGCCATTGAGTTCTTAAGCCTTAAACCCCCAATTACTGTGATTGTAAGACAGTGTTAGTCACTCTGGATAAGTCTGCCTAATGACTAAAAGTAAATGATACTCATGGTATTTTGTAATCTCTTACTGTAATCTGAATACTTTTTATGGAAAAATAAGTTTTTATCCTAGCTGTATTGAGTTTGGCAGGCAACGTGTGGGAAACAGCTGACCTGATCTGTACATGTAGCACACAGTTTTGCTCCGCTCGCTGCATTTTTAAGGACCCTCACATGATCCTGATTAAGAGGTGCAACACAAGGCCATCCCACCCCTCGAAGCTTTGACCTTATGAGGTCTTATAAACATGGTGTCCTGGCCAGTGCGTTTTCAAAATAAATGCGGAAAAATGTGACGATGAAGATGAAAGCTGGGCAATGTGATTAGATAAAATGATCAACTATTCATACTATACATTGTCAGGCTCATCATTTAGCGCAGGAGGGTACAGGAGAGTGTTGTACAGTGTTTCATCTCTTGGCAGATGAAAACCAGAAATTCCAGATTTAGATGAACGTGTATTTATCAGAATCCCATCGTAAAATCAAAATATCATAAATCGGTTCATTATGGAACAGCGATTTTTAGCATTTTTATAATTTAGCATTGTCTCAAGGCAGATTTGTAAATATCTAGGCCCAAAGCCCTAACTGGGAAAACCTATGGTGACAGTGGCAAGTGAAAAACTCTCTAAATGTTGTAAGAAAGAAACCAAGTGTGTGGACCAAGACTCAAATAGGGACCCAATTTCCTAGATGTTGTAAGATGTACTGAGGCCGAGATTCTAGTAGCTACTCCAGTGACTGTGCAAACAAAGACGTTGACTGAGACAATGAAATATCTCTCAATTTTTGTGAGCAGTATAGATATATCAGCATGTAAAGAAAACTAAGTTAATATGGCTACTAGAATGACCGAAAAGTCATAATGATCAAAATATTATATATTCAATAATACGAATAAAAGTACCAAGCATAAAAATAAATATAATACAATAATGTATATACCCTTATGGAATATAATAAAAAAGGGACACGATCTTGAGTCATTTAAGCTGTAAGTTTTTGCTCACCTACATTTTCATGCTGGTCTTTTCCTCGTCACGTTTTATCTGATACCGTCCCCTGTATGTCTAACATGATGAACAGTTACATTTTCTGATTTTTCTTTAATAATGTCCTAATTTAAAGCAGCAGCACAATCCCAGATTGCATATAATTGTGCTTTTTGTAATCCATTATGAATGTGCTGTTTTATGAGCCAACAAAACTGAGGAATTTCACCGTAGCCTACTCGAGATTGCGACCTCTGCATTCTCATTCAGTGTCACTCCTACATTGTAGATGATTGATTCTCATTCGTTAGCAGAAAGCGTCACAAAAACAAATTTCAATACGCATCTTGCACAATGAATCCGTGGACTTCTTTGGCATGAAATGTCATGGCGAACGTAAGCAGAAGCTAGCCTGCTGAGTAAAGCAAAGAAGAGAATACTGTCACTCTCTGTCTGGAGTTTGTCATGTGGGTCAGGGTTTATTCATACTGAAAATGCTCCAGCGGTCCTCCTGAGAATTGCTTCTTCCAGCTGAATAAATGAATCAATTATTCCAAGGTTAGCGGTGCATCTTAAACTTCGAAATGTTTGAAGGAAAATATTCCATGGGTGTCAGAAGCTTCAGTTATTTTTCGCATGTCTTTGGAGCTCAGTTTAATTTTGGTCGTCATTTGCCAAAAAGATTTGTTCCTCTGTTCTCAAGGTTGTACTCACATTGGCAGTACTTGACAAGAAAAATGCCCCTGTGCCAGTAAGAGTGGACGGCTGACAGAATGAACGTCTATGGTGAGACAGTCGGTGGGAGGATTGTGGCTTGTGTATGCAGTGACCCTGATTGATTTTTGGGTTTACTGCCACGTTTCCTTAAGATTAATTCTCTTGAGCTGTACAGTTGTAACGGCCCTAACGTCACCTCTCATGAAAAAGCCCTAGTGAGTAACAAAAAGCCATAGGGCGATTCTATGCAATGCTTAGAAAGATGTCAGCGAAGAGGAAAACGCTGTCAGTCTAGATTCGGATTTATTGAGAAGGTCTGTATAAATATGACCTAAAACACCATCAGATTTCACACACGTTCTAAAAGTAGATAGAAAGGACCCATGAGATTGCTCTTCAATTTCCCTTAGGGGATGAATAAAGTTTTCTGAATCTGAAAAATCTGAAATGAGATGAGAATAATAAACACTGCTCACAAAAATTACCTAAAGGCACAAAGTGGGCCACTGATAAAGTCCACCTTCAAGAAACAAGGGAAATTTTTCCAAATTCCAAATGAAACATTTGCTCAAGATCATTTAGAAGAGACCGAATGCTATTGGGGAAACATGGACAGAACTACTACTAAAATATAGCTTTTAAGTGTAAATGAGAGTGGTGTGTCTGGAGAAAGCAAACATTGCATTCTAGCATGAGAATCTTATCCTGTATGTGAAACATGATGGTGGCGGTATCATGGTCTGGGCCTGTTTTGCTGCATCTGGATCAAGATGGCTTGCTAACATTATAGAAACATTAGAATCTTAATTGTACCAGCAAATTGAAAGAAAAATATCAAGACAATGTGTCCGGAAACAGAATCTCAAGGACGTGGTTCATGCACCAAGACCCTTGGAGCTCTCAATAAGTTCTCAGTAAGGAAAATGTTTTGGAATGGCCAAGTCAACATCCTGATCGTAATCCAACACGGCGGTTGTAGAAGGTCCTGAAGTGAGCAGTTCGTACGAGGGGAATCATTTAGCTGCAAATATTACTGCACAAGGAGTGGAACCAGATACTGAAATAAAAAGGTTTGCATACTTTTACCGCTCAGATATGTAGTATTGGATCACTGGATAATGACCAAGTGTAATATTATTGTCTTGTTTGTTTAATCGAGTTGTCTCTGTCGTTGTTTAATGAAATAAACACTATTAACTGGTATCGCGACACCAAAGTGATGTTTTTTTCCCTTTGAGTATTATTTATTATGAAGCCTTTTCGGTTTATTTTCTGCATTTAGGCTGGATCAGGGTGGACACACTTTCTTTGCTGCGGTACAGTTTGTTAGGATCCACCACAAGGCCACTTTTAATAGCCGCTGAGAACAAGTAGTGTGAAATCAGATTGATTTTTATAGCACTGGAGCAATGTCTCAAAGCAGCTTTATAATATTCTAGAAGATTTTGCAGACGTTGGGACAGTTCATGAGTCAATATGAGTGGTCACAGAGAAATGCGTAATTGTCTTTTATTAGCCGAAAAGCTAACAGTTCCTGGAACAGCTTCTGATAACAGCCCTTTGCTATAGTACCCCATCCTTTTTAAGACCGAAACGGTCAGGTCAGGAAATGCTAAGAGCTTTGGGTAGTGGCTGTTTGCTGTCTGTCTGGTGGTGTGGTGCTTAGGTGATTTATAATGATGGAACGCTAGTTGAACAGAGTCCGACTGAAAAGCACACATGCGCACTGATAGCTGGTAAAGGTCAGGTCATTTTGTTCGTCTATTGTCCATCTGTAGACTTCTTAAGCTTGGCCAATCATGAAACACCCAAATAAGACCCAAGGATGTACGCCCAATTTATACGACCATATACAAGACATGCTTTAAAGGACATAAGCGTCACAAAGTTTATTTTGCGAAGAAGGCGTAGGTTGTTTATCTCTGGACTTTGCAGCTGTGAACAGGTGTTCAAATTGAGAAAAGGTTTAACGTGAATTTTAACTGTCATGAATGTTATTTAGGTAAGAGTTGTTTTGTTTGACCTACATATAACTGGAAGTGCTGAGTGAAGGTCATTCGAACCGCTGTGACTTCCTACCATTAGCCCCATGCTGGATTTACCGGCTTAAATGTTTCAAGTCTTTCAAAGGTTATACTGCATTGCCTATTCTTGAGATGAGTGTATTATCCCTCTCTGTTGTGTGCAGCCGGTGAGGTGTATATTCATGTTTATATTCCATAGTAAAAGTTCATATTTTTTCTTCTACAGTTTGCATGCTTGTACTTTCTGTAGTTGTTATGTATGATAGGGTGGACTTTATGACCGGGAAGTGCAATAAGTGCAATAAGTGTAATAGGGTAATAAATCCATCGGTTGAAGAAACACCGTGCTGGAGGGAGTGATATATAATTGTACGGAAGTTTAGTTTACCCTTCTATACCTCCTATACCTTACCCTTATTTACATTACATAGCATAACATAAAAAGACTTTTTCCAGTCCACGACCTTTTCCACTAACGATCTGTTCCACGGAATGTAACCCGGTCTTTAAAGGGGGCACACCTGTACAGAGATAAGGGAGAATCCTTTAAACCCTTGTTTAGAAGAAATTAAGGTAAAGCTTGAGAAAAAAATCTTATTGCACAAAATAAACGTCAGCACAGAATAAGCAACTGTTCAAAAGTCCGAAAGGTTTTAGCCACCTGTTGATACTCACAAAGTATATCTCATAAACGTGTGCTTTTAATATATCATATAGTCAGCAGCTCACCTTGGTCAAACAGTCTGTAGTCTATCTGCATTCACATTACGTTATGTTCTACCCGCTTGTGACTCACCCACGCTGACGGACTAGTTTTTATGTTGATAAATATCTATGAGGGCATACTCTGTATTCTCTAGGCTGTGTTTTCCTCATCAATATGTGTACTCTCAGTAGGACATAGTGAAATATTGGTGTGAATGATCTTACCGTTGGACCGAGGTGTTTCATTAGAATGTGGGGAAGTCGAAACCTGCCAACATCATTTCATGGTAAATAAAGTAGTGTAATTCGTTGGACACTATCAACCTGCAGTTCTCAGAGTCTAATTTATTAGCATTTTGCCGTGTCACATCAAAGGAAAAGTAGTAACTTTTTCAACTAGAAATATCACAACATTCATGTTTAATTTATGAGTTGATTATGGAAAGGATGGGTCATGACATCATGATATAAAGCCGGGTGATATGGAAGGTCCTTGTTTCATGTTATGACAGCAACGGAAGTACTAACTCACAGGCGGTTAATGATTCCCTCGGAAAAGTGTGTTGTGGTGATGGTAAAATGTGTGTCAGTCTCTCTCTGTGTGTGTGTGTGTGTGTGTGTGTGTGTGTGTGTGTGTGTGTGTGTGTGTGTGTGTGTGTGTGTGTG
>JAUZST010005069.1:0-15852 GCA_034779995.1 Parotocinclus haroldoi
TATGTATATATATATATATATTTATTTATTTATTTATTTTATTTTAATTTTTTTTGCATGTGCCTTAAAGTCATTTGACCTTTTTAAATGTATTTAAAGTGAACTATTTATTCCAAATATTACTTTTATCCAAATGGAAAGTCTGATATTTTATTGAATTAATGTCTGGTAATAAATTTCAAATGTATCCATTTATTCGATTCTAGATGAGACGAGATTAGAAATGTACCGTTTGTTCCTGCGCTTTAGCTTTGACACTGTTGCCGTCGTTAAAGGTGCCATAAGTCATTTGATCTTAGTAAGGAAATAAATCTGTAGTAAGTGTACTGTTATTTTTTCCGTCTCTCCCTAGAGAACTCGGTGGCGGCGAAGTCGGGGGGGTGCTTCCCGGGCTCGGCACGCGTTCGCCTGAAGGCCGGCGGGACGAAGGCAGTGAAGGACCTGAGAGCGGGCGACGAGGTGCTGGCGGCGGACGAGTCGGGGAACCTCATCTACAGCGACTTCATCATGTTCGTGGACCGCGACGCCGCGGCCAGACGCTCGTTCCGCGTCATCGAGACCAAAAACCCGGCGCTGAGGATCGAGCTGACCGCCGCCCACCTGCTCTTCGTCCTGCGCAACTCGACGCTGTCAGAGGCCTTCGCCAGCGACGTCACACCCGGCCAGGAGGTCATGGTCCTGGACCCGAGCGGGCGGCGCCTCCGGGGGGTCGCCGTGGATCGGATTTACGACGTCGAGCGTGAGGGTTCCTTCGCCCCGCTGACGGGTCACGGCACGGTCGTGGTGGACGACGTTCTCGCCTCCTGTTACGCCGCGGTCAGTGATCAGAAGCTGGCTCATTCGGCGTTCGCGCCCGTCCGCCTCGTCCACAAGGTGGCGCCATCTCTGGTCGAGCAGTCGCACCCGGACGACGGCGTCCACTGGTACGCGGACTTCCTGTACCGGGTCGGGACGTGGATTTTAGACAAAAACACTTTCCATCCACTCAGCATGCAGGAGCAGAGCTGAAAACAAAACGAACTAAAAAAAAACAAACAAAACAAACAAACAAAAAAAAAAAAGACTGATGTAGGATAAAAGACGATTAGTAGCTATATATATATATATATATAAATGAAAAAAACAAACGGACCAAAAAGGGCCCCCCTTTACAGAAGAAGGAAGAAGAAGAGGAATATTTATTACTTTACAGGAACGAGGAATGGGAAACGGAGCCTTAAACGATTTGCCTTCGGTAATTTATTGGCGTGTGAACTCGGGCCGCTGACGGCGTGTGCAGAATCTATTTTTCTATATTTCAAGAAAGAACGGAAAACCGACGAGGCATGTGCCGATCGTAAACTCTCACCTAGATATAACGCAACTTTTTAACGGAGTTTACCATACTGAAGCGACAGTTAAAAAAAAGAAAGCAAAAAAAAAAACGTCGATCTCCCTGCGTCTGCCGTGAAAAGGGGGCGTGGTTTATGTCCCGTCAGCCAATCGCAGACCACCGTTATTTCTCGCCAGCATAATGATGATCTGCTATTTGAATGCGACGTTGTACCCGACCGTAAACTTTAACAAAGTAATTAATTCGTCGAAAATCGTACGTAGCTTCCCGACGCAGATCACGATAAGTAATCGTTCGGCGGAAAATAATAGCGCAGCGCCTTAAATGCGTAGGTGATAGTTCAAAAAAACGTACGTTAGTTACGCTAATTGTAACAACTGCGGTTTTGCTTGCGATGTACGACCTGCTACGGAGCGATTCTCGCAACTTTAGGTAAATCATTAAACAATTTTACGATAATCGTAACGTCCGCTATTTTATAGCCACGTGCTTTTTTAAAACGCTTTCGCGAAAGAACGTAATGAAGCTATCGCTGACTACGGAAGTTAGTACGGAGTACAAAATCGTAACTTACGATAACCGGTACAGTTTGATTCGAACGTGTTACGTAGCCTAGCAGCGGAGCAACGCGGCGCGATTTACGTCAGATTCTATTGTTAAACGTTTCACGCAGCCTCGTAACGTTGCTCCTAACCACGTAAGTTACGATTTATCGTACGCTACGATCAGTGACGTCTGTCGTATCTTACCGCGCGATTCTCGTAAACGTTACGCGAACCAGTGAAGAAGTAACGGTAGCTAGCGTAGGCGTAGCCGTAGTCGTAGTAACGTGATCCTGTCTGCGACTGGCTGACCGGATACGAGCGTAAGTAAGCTCCACCCCCAGCGTCGACGTTACAAAGCCGCACGCCGAATCGGAACTCCCTCCTCTCGCTGCTCGAGCGGGCTTCCCTTGTTACTCCGGCGAAACTTTACTTCGTAAGTCGACGGTTACCACGGCGATTATCGGCACACGCCTACAAGCGACCGACTGACTGTTATATAATTTTTTTTTTGTGGGGGGGGGGGGGGGGTTATTGGTCCATAAATTCTATTTTTCTACACATTATTGTAAATGAGATTTCGGTCGATCGTTAAGAGAATCACTTGAACCCGTGTAAATGACGAGAATATATTTTAATTTAATTAAGCGGCAGAGCTCGTTAAGAATCCGCTCTCGTTTTTCCGTTTCGTTCTGACGCTTACGCTTATTTTATTATTGTGTTACCCTTTGTTACTCGGGATCCAGAGAGCACGTTGCTGTTGTTGCTGTTGTTGTTTTTCCGGACGTAGCCTAACCGCGGAGTTAACGCCGTTTCCTTTGGTAAATTAATATTTAACACGTGTAAATGTACTAAACTGTATTTTTTCCTTGTTTGTTTTTGTAATAGGTGAATAGTTTTATAGGAATATGATGTAGCAGAGATGCACAGGCTCCATGTGTCAGAAAAATGTATAGAGATCATTATTTATATGTTTATATTATTAAAAACAAAAAAACAAACAAACAAAAAAACCAACAACGACAAAACCATCCGAGCGTTCTGGGGTTGTTTTGTTTTTTCCTGGGGTTGAGAAAAGGCTCACATTTAGCCAGCGGGGTTACCGTTGGGACGTTACCCCCAAACTGTGCCGGCTCCGCCCATGCCAGGTTGAGATCAGGAGAATTTGGAGGCCAGGGCAACGCCTTGAACGCCATCGTCTTCCGGAACGTTTTTCTTTCTTTCTTTTTTTTTTTCCAAGTTTGTGCCGGAAAAGGGAACTGATGTTCAGGAATACCGTTACCATGGTTACCAGGAAAGGTCAGCGTTTGAGGTAGGTGGTGCCAGGATTTAGGTAAGGTTTGCCGGCAGGGCGCTCATCAAATGATCTCTTCCATGCTTATGGGTTTTTTTTGTTCAGATTAAATTCCTTTTATTCGTTAATTAGGGCTAAATAATGAATTACAGGGGATTCGAACCCTTGCATCGAAATCAGAAGGCGGTTTATGGCGCTCTAAAATCTCGGTGTACTTTTCTGCATTAATGCTGCATCACAGAAGGGTAAACGACCTTTAGCAAGGGTCCGGACCCCCCGACCCCGTACCGTGATAGAGCCTGGCTCTTGGACCTAATTTCCATCTTTGTTCCAACAAAGATCTCTAATCCTGATTGGTCTGGGCACAGTCCCCGTTTCCATGGTGATAATCCATCCTAGACGCCTCCGAGCCCAAAGGAGTGGGCGGAGCCTGTGGGCGTGGTTATAACACGAGGCTTGTTTTCTGTACAGCAAAGTAAAATCTGTACTTGATAAAGGTTTGGACAAACTAATCCCTTACCCACGTGCTCCTATCAGATACGGATCAATGACGCTTCTGAGGGAGGCCAGAGAGATCACCCCTCTTCAGTTTACTTTTTAGGACTCCAGATTCGGAACGGTTGAATGATATTATGGTCTGTAGAGGGAGAAACATCGACACTAAATCCCTTCTGATCTTTATTAGAGGAACGTTGTTTAAAACAGTTGGTGATAAACCGGAGGGAGTTCCCCTGGAGATCATTTCTCCCTCAGAAAAGGAGGCCAAGCCACAGAAAGTGAGAATGAGAAAGCGTCGGGTTTTATGAGCTGGTACTGATACCGTTAGACCGAATCGTTGGATCTTCTTTTGTTCTTCCACACCGGTACTAAGAGCTCAGGTGAAAGACTGGCTGGCAGCTACGAGGTTAGTTTGTGTTTGCTCAAAAAGATCGCAGGCTTTTGAACTGTGTCGCAACACGAAGAGGAATTCCAGCAGCTCTTCTCTTCAGAGGCTCCTGGAGGTTCTGACCTCTCCCCAAACACACAGCCAACATTCCTCAGCCAGCAGGTAAATAAGAGCACCTCAATCCCAGCAAGGGGGCCTCGAGTAGGAGAGCAAACACCACAATAAAAGAGAAAAAACGAACCGTCCCTCATCAACTGCTTAAACAGGAGAAAAAAAACCCACCTGCAGTTCCAGCTCGACACCACCAGATGACGCACTGCTCATTAGAAACGTATCGCTTGTACCTGGCGCCATCTGGCGGTGGACTAGTGTAAAGGCAGCTTTAAATTAAACCAAATTCAGGGCACAATATATATATATAAATAATAGTAAAAAATAATAATAATTACAACCAGAACATTTGTTAATGTGCGCGTTCATAGATAAAGTATGCTACTGACGTCACTCAATATTTAAAAATAGGCGATTAAAATAAATAAATGAAAATGAAAACGACAATAAATGATAATAATATAAAGAAAAACTGCTGATTAAATAAAAATAAAGAATTATTACCTAAAATTACCTAAAAAAAGAAATGTGGCCAAAGACTTGGAAATTTAGTTTTTGTTAAAATACGAAACAAGAAAAAGTACAAGGAACAAAAAATAAAGCATGAACAAAGAACAAAGAAAATAAAAATAATTATTCAAATAAGAAATTTAATATGGAATTAAGGTTTTAAAAAAATGCACCATGAAACAAACAAACAACAAAAAACTGGAAGTCTGACAAAAAAACAAACAAAAAAAAAACCCTTCATTTTCTGGATGGCCAAAAAGGTCCAAATAGGTTAAGAAATGGTCCACTAAAAATTATATTTAAAAAAACCCCAATATCAATTAATCTGACTAAAAATAAAAAATAAAAAAATGCAGATAGGTTTAAAACGATAAGCATAAAAATGTAGTCCTGTAGGATTTTGTGGAAAGCCAAAGGGGTCCAAAACTAAAACTCAAGATCAACTGGGTTTTTAGAGACCTACATTTACCCTGAATTGTAATTAATAAGATTAATATTAAAGATCAGATCTAACCAATAGCTTAAGGTTACATTTTGTGGAAGGCCAAAAACTCGAAAAATAATAATAATTAAAAAAAAAAAGTTATTTGTCCCATTTGGCTCGTCCAGTTTCTGCCCAAATTATTAATCAGATTAATCAGCCTCTATTCATTATCCATACAGGATTTTATGGAAGGCCACAGAAGTCAGAAGAGGTTGAGTAACGGGAGGTTTTTATTGGGTTTGTTTTCGGTTACATACAGATGAAACACTGGTTTTTGGTTGGTTGGATTTTACAGAGAACAGAACGTTACACAGACGGACAGACTGAAATCCAGTAACAGCAGTTCAGGAACAGATTCGGATCGTACAGAACAATTCAAACTCGGCGTGAGCGCGGGCTCTAGGTTTTAGTCTTTCGAACGTGAGCTTTTGCTTGGGCGCTGCGTCACTGAGGCAAAAACGTCCGAGGTAAACAAACTATAGGAACTCCGGCGGCGGCGCTCCTCCCTGCTCTGATATAAAAGAGTCAACGAGAAAATTAAAGGTGAGATCAGTGTTTGGGTGCGGGGGGGGGGTATGTCGGGGGAGGTGGTGGAAATGCCGCTGCTCATCATCCGCGCCTTGAACCCTGTTGAGAAACGTTAAAGCGTTACGGTCTGGATACGCTGTGGAGAAATACGACGTTAGTGGAGCTGAAGGAGGGGTTTTCTTCCCATTGATCTTCCACTACAGAGCCAAAAACTAAACCCTAAGAGGATTGGACTACTGAGCAAGAGCAATAACTCCTCCGCCAAATTCACTGTTACTCCTCAAACCGCACCAATTCACACAACCGCAAAAGCATGTAGGTGCAGTTACGCACTTTGACCAGAGGGGCCGCCAAATCCGCTCACTGCAGCTTCTCTACACCAATAAAGAGCTTTAAATGAACGGATCCAATCTGACGGTAAATCCAGTCGATCAGCCACGAGACGATCAGATTCATCGGTTTCACTATACGATCTAACCTAGATCTTTATAATTCCAGACATAAAACTCGGATTTAGAACTAAAGAGAGATCAGTACAGGTCAGTAAACGTACTTTAAAATACAACAATAAATAGAGCAAAAAACATTATGGCAAATCTGTACGAACAGCAGCTGCCTGTCGTTTATTTCATCATTTTACACCTTTAATACCTGTAAAACGTTTAATACTAAACTAATAAGAGGCTCGAATTAATTAAGTCCAAAAATTGAATTATTAAACTGAATTTGAAAAACGCCAGAAAACAATTTATTCTTTTTCACTTTATGTATTAATTAACAGCATTTTCTATTTTATTATACATATTTTAAAAAATATATACATTATGTCAATTTAGTTTGTATTTACTTCTTACTTTTCTATTATTGTACTAATTAATTTATTGTATGCTAAATTTCTTTATTATATTATATTCTCTATTAAAAAAATTAGACTGATAAATTTTTTTAAATGCCAGAAAACATTTTATTTTATTTAATAATTAATTGTATTTTCTATTTTATTATATATATATATCATATATGTCAATTTGAGTTATTTTGCAATTATATTATTTATTTAATAACATTTAATGTTTTATTAATTTATTACTTTTCTATTTAATAATATTCTCTATTCAAAAAATTTGAGAAATGTAAAAAATTTAATTTTAAAAAGTTTTACTACAATAAATGACTCTCTTATGTATTAACTGTATTCTGTTTATATTACCTATAATAAAATATATATATTATATAAATCATATGCACGTCAATTTGTTATTTTCATTTATATTCTTTATTTTATCATGTTTTTTATTTATTTACTTCTAACTTTTTATTTTATTACACTCTCTAATTCTTTATTATATTTTCTATTTAAAAATGTAATAAGTAAAATCATCATTAAAAAAATGCCGTAATATTATTTACTGTTTTTTATTTTATGTATTAACTCCATTTTCTCTGTTATTAAACGTAATAAAATATTAAACGTACACATCAATGACTGTTATTACAATCTCTATTCATGTACTATTCCATTAGATTTTTATTATCCATTATATTTTATCTTGATAATATTTTCTGGTATTTATTAAATTCCCAGATTTACTACAGTATATTCTCTTCTATTTATTCATTATACATCACATTTAATTACCTATTTAAAATGTTTTTTTTTTCTGTTCCATTACACCGTCTGTTTTATATGACATTATTAATACAATTTTATTATTTAGGGGATCTACTCTTTAAGGGGGTTGGGTATCCTCCTACAACGTCTTCCTTAGGCGTTTTTCCCTGCCACTGTCGCCTGGACCACAATTAAAAACGAGCGCTCTCCCCCACCCCCCCGCTCCAGGGCTGTAAGCGGGTTTAGAGAAGCGACCGCGTCCTGGCTGATCGACCTGAGCGAGCGTACGTAACATTTACGAATAAACCCTCCATCAGCAGCATCTGGAACATCTGCCCTGAAACAGAGAGAGAGAGGTTTAACATCTGGAAAACATCCAAAGAAACACAGACGGCTACGGCAAACTAAACGGTACCGTGCCCACTCCTCAGGAGTTACGGTCCGGTCCAATATGAACCTCGGGTTCTTTCTTATAAGATTTCTTCCTTTTGTTCAAAAAAAGGAGTCTTATAAACGCCGTAGTGCGTTTTAAATAAATCAGAAAACAACCTCTACGTTCCAAACGAACGTGCCAAAAATGTTATAAAACATAAATAAATGTAAAAAACGCATGCACCTAGGCGATCAACGCTGCCAATGGCAATAAATTAACTCACGAGCAATTGAAGTGCTCAATGAAACAATGCTGAATACTAATAATAATCATATTATTAATAATAATAATAATAATAATAAAGTGCTGTCTATGAAAGACGGCGTCACACAGATGGATGGAAGGATGAAGGAATGATCGAGTGAACTCTAAAAGAAGAAAGGCATCTCGAGGCTCGACGTCATTACAGCCCATCGTTACATGGTACAAACACGACCACCTTTTATTATTTTTCTCCTTTTTTGAAACCTTTAAAACATCTTCAAATAAGATAAACCCCTCGGCCTGGGCGCAAAACAGAACGGGTGAAGAATCCAGACATGGTTGTACAAAAAAAAAAAAAGCCAAATAAAATAATGAGAAGAATAATAGTAAGAAGTAGAAGAAGAAGAAGAATAAGGGCGATAATACACCTGCTGCTGAGTTGGTACAGACCGAAACACTACAGCTATTTATATACATGATCACCGGCGGGGGTAACGGCTGCTCCCGGGGCGCACCTACGCCTGGACCGGACGAATTCCCAACGTTCGGGCGCCCCCAGCTGGTGAATATACGCACTTGCAGGGAAGCGCAACGCGAAAACCGTGTCTTTTTTCCGCAGGGTCTCGGGCGTAAACGGGGGGAGGGGGAGGGGGTGCAAAAACTTTTGCACAATCCTGCCAGCCTGTATAGGAGGCCGGATGATGTCTGAAGACGTCGGCACAAGCGTGGCATTTAAACGAACGATGAACGTCTTTCTACGGCGTTCCAGAGGAGGGTGCAAATACTTTCTCACAACCCTGCGCTTACGGTCGGCCCGCCCCCTCCCGTTCTCAACCACGACGCCCACCACGATCCCCAAAACGAAGAAATCAACTCAAACGGGTGTGTGTGTGTGTGTGTGTACGAGAGTTATAATATATACCCTACATAACGTTCAGAGCTTCCTGTCACTGGGCCGTGGGTGTTAGCGTATAGGCTAACAATGCTAGCGTAAAATTCGAACGTGCCAATCGAGGGAGGGACGTCCGTGCTGCCAAAGTGAAGCTAATAACAATGATTGTTTAAAAAAAAACAAAAAAAAACCCCCCTGATGTTAGCACGTTAGCATGCTAGCACACTACCTAGCATACAAACTGGGCGACATGAACTGAGGATCCTACAAAACAACCCAAAAAAAGATGGGAAAACCGCGCAAGGGTACGAGAAGCAAGGGCGAACCCGGCTCGTATCGCGCCGCGAGCGCTAGCTAACGACGCCGGCTAGTTACGATCCGAACAACGTGTTACAACGCAGCGTTTTGAACTTATACTTATTTAAAAATACAAAAAAAAATGATCTTCCGAAAAGTGCCCGTGAGAGGCAGTTAGCAAGTCGGCCGTTCAACCTTAACGTTCTAATCCTAAATGGAATAACGCCCTAATTACGACGGTACAGCGAGCTCGTAAACGCGCGTCACAAAAGAAATGACGTAAAGGCAGCTAGCTAACGCAAAACTTAACGAAACTAGTAATTATAACGATGGCGGGCCGATGCTCGAGCCTGTGCCTGAGCGGGGCGTGGCCACACCAGACGAGCCATTACGAATTACGAATAACGCTTTTCGGATACAAATACGCAATTCATAACGTACGACACGTCGAGGTGGAAGGCATCGTGGGTAACGTAGTCACAGAGCAGCAAGATGGGAGCGTTAGGAAAAAGTTCGTACGACGTTCCATTATTTCCACTCAAAAGTACTAACGTACGCTGGCGATCTAGGCGTCGCCGTGGCAACGGACAAACCTGACCGGATCCAATGGCGTCTCTAGCGTACGCCGCGTTCATTAAGCCACGCCACCACGTTAAGATACTCTGATTTTATGCGAAACGCAAAAAAAGAAATAAAATAAATACGCATTTCGTATCTGCAAACGTACGCTGGAGAAATGTTTACGAAGCCAATAACGCAGATGAACAACGAGGGCTCCCCCCAGTGGAGATTTTTCAAATCAGGGTTCTCTTGATCTGTATTTTAGGATTTTCTGTAAGTGCGCAAGTCGTTGGTAGGCGTGGACGTGGTTATAAAACGCAAAGTAAAATCGGATTAAAAGCCGTATTACGATGTGCGGTGACCGGTGACCGATAACCGGCCCGATCTCGAGCTTTGTTCACTTTAAATCGGTCGACGCGCTGCCCTCCGGTGGCGACGCTGATGACGCGCCGGTCCAGACGTGCGCGTTGGAAAGGACGGAGACAAAGCGAGGACGGGAGCAACCGTTACCGAGCCTCATCACAAACCTACGCCTCGAAGCGTCGTCGTTTCAGTCAGGGCGTCTTCGAACGCCATCGAACGCGCCAGACAAACAAAAAAGTGGAACACAAACACCCCTCCCTCCCCCCCCTCCCTCCCTCCCCCCACACCCCACGCTTTTCAATCCCGCAGTTTGTCCCGTGTCCTTCCGGCTCCCCCGGGGATGCCGTTAAGTGTCTCGAGAGCCGCGGGACCGGACGCGGGCCGTCCTCCGACGACCGGGCTGCGTCCTCAGCGCGTGGGCCCTCAGCCGTCGATAATGGTCACGTCGATGTGGGACAGATCGATCATGTGCCTGTACGAAAAACACACACGTTTACGGCCCATTGAATCAGGCCGTGCGGCTTTGAAAATCCAAATGATAAACCAAACGAAATGATTTACGTCACGTAAGGAATAAACCCCAAAAACAGAGCTGGATTTTACCCCAGTACTGGGATTACTCACTGCATGTACACCAGTTCCACGTATTCCTAAATACTGCGCGCTACTTGGCGATACGAGCAGACGCAAAACGTTAAAGGTGCAGGCAAGAAAACCGTCTCCCCCGCTCGGGTTCGAGGTCAGACTCACCGGTGGAAGCTGTGCTGGAAGCTCAGAGCGTGCTCGGGATTCACGAACTTGGCGATGGCCTTCCTCTGCTGCGGCAGCATCTCCAATCTCTGACGATCAAAATGCACGAATGTGGGTAAGCCGGCTCTCCACTAGGTGGCGCTGCTGGATTGCATTGCATTGCATTTCTGCGGTACCTGGATGGGCCCGATGGACATGAGCAGGTTCTGGATCTGCTTTTCGGTCGTCGACGACGACAAGCCGTCTATAGACACCGTGCTGAGCTGAGACTCCGGGACTCGGAGGTTCGACCTGTTCTGGGTCGTCGCTCGACCACCGCGGCCCCGCCCGCGTCCCGTGACCACCACCTGCGGGGGGGTCAAAGTCAGCGCACGCACTTTTCCCCCCCCCCCCTGAATTTGTGCTCGGGTTGAAAACGTACCCGGTTCGTTTGGTTTGCTTCGGGTTGCGGACCTGCTGGACCTCCCACCGACACTTTCCTCACGGCACCGAGTCTCTGCTGAGGGGCCAGTCGACCAATCGGCTGCTGCTGCTGCTGCTGCTGGGGTGGAGGATTTGGGTTAGGCCCCGTCTCTCCCTGTACGGCACAAAGCGCAAACATCACTGTCACGGTTTGTCATTTTTCGTTTGGGTTTCTGCCTATTTTTTTATCTGCCAAATGATTTTCGGGTTTACTCGGGTACGGAAAGACCCTTCGCTTCTTTTCTTGGAACCTCGTAACCTCTATCGGGTGCCATCTGACGAAGCTGCCAAAATGCTTGGTCTTAAAACACGTAAAAACCGAGCCAAAAAAAAAAAAACCGAGCATCCCAAATAACTGCACCGGGTTAATTCGGATTGCGCCGCGGTACAGGCTGGCACCGCTAACCAAGCCGTTCTTGACTGGCGTCCATATCTTTATCTCCGAGAGAGACAGATTAACGACGCAGAATGGAAAATCCGGCGCGGCTTGTCGGATGCTGAGCCGCATCCTACCCTCCCCCGATCCTCCTCTGCTTTTGTGCAAATTTAATTTACCCTTATCTCCTGCGCCAAACCCGCCAAAGGAAATCCATCTGAGCTGGCATCTCCGGTACGCAGGTATTAATACGCCGCTGCCCGGGAGGAAGATTAATCGCTCTTGTAGCGGGATTGACGTCTATTCTAACACCTATTCTAAGCGAGATCGGTGACGGGATGAAAAAAAAGAGAGGCAGAAGATAACATTGTCGAGCTGTAGAGCACGACATCGATCCATTTAGAGGATTCCTCGTCGCTTATTCGAGATAAAAAAAAAAACATCCAAACCATCAAATCATCTCCTCGCTCCCCAGTGACCGGTCTCAAACGTCTAAGGTCCGGACTGAATAAAATGAGTTGAACAAGACGTGGACCTTTGAACATGCCGCCGCTCTCACATGCTCACCTTTAAATTGAACATTGTACGCGTTTACAGTGGAATGGAACAGAAACCTGTAGCCCATTACAGGTGTGCAGGGTTACCTGAACAGGTGTGCTCAGCTGTACGTTAGCCATACAGGTGGGTTTGGCCCAGATACAACGTTACAAACGTGTTCTGCCAAAGTTACCCATACAGGTCAGCATGGCATAATTCCCTGTACAGGTGTGCCCTGCTACGTTACCTGCACAGGTGACCTCGATCAAGCTGCCCATACAGGTGTGTTATGTGAACTTACTTGTACAGGTGAGTTCGGCTAAGTTGCCTGCACAGGTGTGCTTGGGTATGCTAGCTAGAGTTTGGCTACGTTACCTGTACAGAGGCGTGTGGCTGTTACACCTGTCACCTGTGCCATCTCTGTGGCCCTCTAGTCGACTGTTACCTCGAACCTGTACAGTCGCATTTAGCAATGTTACCTGCACACGTGTGTTTTTAGAACATTTAGTTACCTTTACAGATGTGTTTAACTATGTTACCTGTACAGGTGCGCTTGGCTATCAGTACTGACAGAAGAAGGGACAGAAGTACAGGTTAACTAATGAAAAAATTAATTGGACAGGATTCTGTACTCACGCCTGCCAGCCGTTTAACCACCCGAACTTTCTGTGGGATCTGAGGCGACAAGGTGCCCCCGGTGTTGACCCGCTGCATCACAGTCCTCTTCCCCCCTGGTCTGGGGGTGCCCGCTTGGGTCTGAATCAAGCCGATCTTTTTCTCCTCTGGAGGCGTGGCGACGATGAGGTTGGGGTTCTGGACCTGCGGGATCTTTGGGACCTTTGGAACCTGGGGAGGCGGTCTCTGAGGGTGCTGCACTCGCTGGATGTGTTGAACCGACGCCTGGGGCTGGACCTTGGCGTTCTGTAGGCGAGACTTCACTCCGTTGGGGGCGATCGGTGTCGGTGTGGGTGCTGAGGCGGTTGGGGGTTGGGGTGGGGCGGCTCGCGGCGCAGTCGGGGTGGACTGAGGTGGAGTCGGGGCGTTTTGGGGCGGCGCCTGGGCTCCTAGGCGCTCAAGCAACTCCTTTTTGCGGGCGCCGGCCTGCATCTGCCTGCGCATTTCCTTACGTTTGAGGATTTCTTCACGAAGGCGCTTCTGCTCCTCGATCTTCAGGCGGTACTGACGGGTCTCCTCATCCTCGTCCTGAAATTTGTTTAATGGTTAAACATCCCACAAAAGCCACATCAATAACAAGATTCATCACTAGGGTTACCTGCACAGGTGTGTTTGGGCTGTGTTACCTCTAACCTACACAGGTGTGTTTGGGCTGTGTTACCTCTAACCTACACAGGTGTGTTACCTCTAACCTGCACAGGTGTGTTTGGGCTGTGTCACTTTGAACCTACACAGGTGTGTTTGGGCTGTGTTACCTCTAACCTGCCCAGGTGTGCTTGGCAGTACTGACCTGAGCCTGTGTGTTCTGCTGAGCCTGTGTGTTCTGCTGAACAGGTGCGTTTGATTGCGCGCCCAGGACTGCTTTCTTCGTCTCTGAAGCTGCCGGAGGCGGTGTTGCTTTAGCAATGCCCCGCCCCCTGCCCACAGTTCCACCGCCACTTCCCGGGCCAGGCCTCGTAGCTCCCGGGTTAACCCTGTTAACATTCCTAGGTTGAACGGGTCGGACGTGGTTAAGGCCAGGGGCAATGGGCAGCTCGCGGAGGTTGCTGTTGCGTTGAGGGGGGCTCTGAAGGGTGGGTGAAGGAGACACCTATACACACACACACACACACACACACACACACACCAGTTACGGCTGTGTTACACTAAAGAGAGGTATCTTTTACGAATTCAAGACACTACCATTCTGGCGCGGGTGGGGTTGTTTTGAGGGTGTGGCTTCATGGGTCTAGGTCCTCCCTGATTGGGCTGGCGGAAGGGCGGGTGAGCGAGGTGCATGATAGGAGGCTGATTTGGAGGCTGGTGCAAATGTTGGTGCTGGTTATGAGGTGAGGGGGGAACTTCGTGTCTGAGCTGCTGCTGATGCAGATGGTGGTGGGGAGGGGGGTGGTCATGGTGCGGGGTCTGTGGGTGCGGCTGCATTAGGCCCTGAAAACAAACACACACACACACACACACACACACACACACACAAACGGCGTCAATCAGACGTCACTCTCGATGCTCAAACACCAGGGGGCGACGTTGGCCAAACCGTTACCTGTAGGCCAAACGGCCCGTGCTGAGGGCTGAAGGGGGCGCCGTGCTGCTGCGGGGAGAACGGCTGCCTGTGGGACATGAAGTTGCGGGGCGTGGGCTGTTGGGGCGTGGGCTGAGGGGGCAGACTGGGGCGAGGCAGCAAATCTCTCTGGAACATTCCACCACCAGGCGGGCAGAAGACCGGCCCCGGCCCCGGTCCCGGTCCCGGCCCCGACATGGGCTGAGGGAAGGTCAGAGGGAGAATGCTGTTGTTCATGAGAGGGCCTGGACCTGCAGGGTCGAACACGGGCGGGCCTGGGAACCGTGGCTCTGAGAGAGAGAGAGAGAGAGAGAGACAGAGGAGACACGTCCGTTACGTAATCGATACAGGGAGCCGTTCCTCTTATAGAGAAAGGTTACAAAAAGTCTTTAAGTACCGCTGTTAAAGAAGGGCTCCCGGTCCTGGTGGGGTGGCGGCGGTCCCCTCCATTGCTCCTGCGGCGGGGGTCTCTGGGGCTGCAGGAAATTGTGCTGCTGGAACTCCGGGGGGACCTGAAGAGAAAACGCAGAAGGTTGGAGCTGCGCAAATCAAACCGTGCTGATGACCTGAAGCAGTACAGCCCCTGCACTCGATCTGTTCACTCAAGCTGAGATGAATTAATACTCGTCCGTTTGGGTTTATAATCCCTAATTCCACCTTCCGGCTGAAATGAAGCAGATAGCAATCGTCTGATCTCCCCGTTCGCCGCCCCCATCTCCATCTCCTTTCTTTCCCCACAGGAGCGGACCTTCGCCGAGGACGAGCCGCCGCTCTGAGCTCGTTAGAAACGACTCGCGGACGCCGCCCGACGCCGTTAATCCAGGTGAGAGGGGGAGAAGGTTGCTTAGTGCCGAGTCAATCAGATTAGCTAAGCATTGTGACCGGACTCGTTCGGGAGGTCGGCTCGGACACACAATGGGAGATCAAACGCGCCGGCCCGTTTGCGTCCGCTCCGGCGGCTAATCCTCGGCACAGGCGAGCCGAGCCGCGCCGCTCGATGCGCGCCCGTTACGATCCGCGAGGGCGATAAGGACACGGATAAATGAAATGTCAAACCATATTCTGGACGCAACTTCAGCCTTTAAAGTCGTACGCTGCAGCAACGACTGCTCCTGAATCAACTCCAAAAACACCAACTGTTACAGGTCATGGGGGTTCACTTACCGAAAACCTCTGAGGGTTCAGACCGGGTCTGTTCAGATTCTGTGCCGAAGAGATCAACGGAACTGTGAGAGAGACAGAGAGAGAGAGAGAGACAGAGACAGAGAGAAACAGAGACAGAGAGAGAGAGAGAGAGAGAAACAGAGAGAGAGAGAGAAACAGAGACAGAGAGAGACAGAGAGAGAGAGAGAGAGAGAGAGAGAAACAGAGAGAGAGAGAGAGAAACAGAGAGAGAGAGAGAGAGAGAGAGAGAGAGAGAGAGAGAGAGAGAGAGAGAGAGAGA
>JAUZST010005071.1:0-15850 GCA_034779995.1 Parotocinclus haroldoi
AGACGTAGGGAGAAAACGAAAACACAACACTAAGGGATCGGGGTAAAATAACTGACCGCGGCGAACAAAGTAAAAAGCGAACCCTAACACATATATGTATAAATCTGGCTCTATCTGTCTATTATTGGCTCACCTACTTGTGACCTCACTGCACGTCACTGGTAGCATGTAGTGTTTATAGTAAAAAAAATTCTAAAAAACTCACTAGTCTGTAGTTTGCAAAAGAAAAACAATATAAGTAATTGTGGTACAAATTACAGAGCAGCTTTTCTTGTTGCTTTAGCCTAACAGTAGTCCTCGGGAACTAGATTTCATTGAGAAAAATGGGCAGCAAAAACAGGAAAAGAAAAACTCAAGTAAATACATCAATTTGTTGTTAACATGAAAAAGTGTTTGTTTGGTATACTTGGCCGCTTAAGGCTCCTGTCCCACTCTAAGAGGCATAAATGGACGTATCATATTGATTTGCTTTCAAGGCAAATTGCATTGATTCTGTGAGTATGCCAGACACATCCAGCTGGCAGCGTCCACTGGGAGAGCAGTGAGGGGAGGCATTAGGGTCCAGCTCTTCTCCCAGCAGGCTATTGAGCCTCATTACTCTGAATGGGGGTCTTCTCTGACTACTTTACCCTCAAATTAAATGAAAAGCTTTTTAATTATTTATCAATACCACAACAGCCGTTGAATGAATCAATGCGAATCATTCTTAAACATAATGGGATGCTTCAGACCTATGGACTTAAGCAAAATTTTGATGTACATTTTGATGTATGCCATAAGAAGGCCGATTATTTTATGTGTGTGTGTGTGTGTGTGTGTGTGTGTGTGTGTGTGTGTGTGTGTGTGTGTGTGTGTGTGTGTGTGTGTGTGTTTGTTTGTCTGTCTGCACCATGGTTCATTTTGATGTACAGCCAGTGGTGGGGTGGCATTATGCCTCATGCGAGTATTTCTGACCTACTTAAGTGTCTCAGTTTTTTAGAATTTAAGTTCCATTTCCACAAATTAACCCCTGACCTGCATAAAGGATTTCACTCACATTCACGTGAGTGGCACTATGACATATATAACCTTAACGGTAAATTAAATATCTAAATAAGTGTATATATTTTTTATGTATTTATTTATGCGGAATTCAAATATGCTTAAGATTTTCGCAGGTGCGGAGAAAACAGGCTAAGTAAGAATGTTGTAAAAATATGTAACAAAAAAAAGTGAATGAACACCGCTGTGGAAACAAAATTGCATAGAACCTCCACTATGCTTCACAAACACTCATTATTGTAGCCCATTACTCCAGCCCTTGTGTGAACAAACTGTCTTCTTTGGCTGCCAAGTATTTTAAATGTTTTATTCCATAGCATCTCCTGCCAATTGCACCCCAATTCTGTTTATGAATACCAAACATGTTTATACCCCAAAAATGTAATTACACACCCTATTAAAATGCTATGAGAACGACCTAGGTTATACAGTAAGGACCAGAATCAGAATTTGCTCCCATATTGTTTGTTTTAGTTAAGTTTATTGTTTGGAGAGACCAGTTAACCTATGTGACTAAAGTGGCCTAGCAGTTAATGCACATGGAGATCAGAGTGTCTGTAGAAAACGCACCCAGTGGAACCTACAGCACCCATACTGAAGGGACTACTTAAGAAGATCCTACAGCATCCATTTTATCATATAAGACTTCTTATTGTGATTGCACTTCCACAGATTAGCTTTGGTGTCCCTATTGTGTCTCATAATATACTGTATAGAAGCCCAAGGATGCTAAATTTCTCTTTGCATCTGTACTTCTCCATGAAATACTTGTGCCAAGCTGTGCTATTCCATCAGGAGTTATTAGACCCACAATGCAATCTCATTTCATAGCACACTATTCAGATGCAGCAGATTTCAATGTTCCAGGTGCCACAAATAAGGCACCACATACAGGGAGTATTTCAAAGAAAATAATTTCCAGAGATGATTTGATTCTCTCATATTTGGTTATTAATTACACATCTATAAGCATGTGCCTTATATATTCATCCTTTTTAGAGTGTCACGTAAACAGTCTTTGAATTGTGAAGCTTGTTTATGTGAGATTGGACAAGCCAACATAAAGGAGAAAAAATAATGAGATTTGACTTAATCTTTTCTCCCTCTTCTAGTGCTGGTAGAATTGGATTACGGGAAGGAGAACCATATTTGTATGGGATGTATTGCACCATAAATTCCCATCTATTCAAATTTTAATCAGACCTAGATGCACATAACCCTTTTTAAGACGGTATGAACTGTCTGAAGTCCGGTACCTACATATTCATTTTTTTTTTCAACTATTTTCCTTTGTTCTGTGTACCAAAAATCTAACTTTAGAACAATATGATGAACCAAATGTGCTTACCAACAATTCTGCAAAAACCATAAACACTGTCATTCATATTCATTAGGAATTTGAACCTGTCTTCCTCTGATTGTCATGTTACATGCAGCCTTAGCCAGAATGCCTTCCTAGCAATATTGGGGTTTTGCGAATGAAGAAAAAAACCTGATTCAGTTATTTTACTCTGTCATTTTGATATTGGCCTACCGGTGCTGTCTCTCTTATTGCATTTACTAATCTTCTGTATTTGTTTTTTACTTTTCCTTTTTAAAGTGAAGACTGCAGCTTCAGGTCTCAAAGAAGGACATTATTTTAGAAGATGAGCAATGAATGTGAGTGCTAGCTGAAATAATTTTTGGATTTTTATATTGGAATTCAAGGCATTAGCTTTATGGACTACACTGCATATTTTAAGGTGTAGATATTACAGTGCTGCTAAAAAGTTAGTGAACCCTTTAGAACGTTCTGTATTTCTGCATAAATTCTACCTAAAACAGAAGCTCTAAAAGTATGCAAAGAGAATTCAATTAAGCAAATAAAAATAATATTGTATTTGGTCATGTATATGTTGCAATTACATGTATATATGTGAAAAGTATGTAAACATTGGTGACCACTTGGTAACTGCAACATCTTGGAACTGTTGATCCAGCTTAAAGTTGATCCAGCATATCAGCTGATTCCACAACGTTTCACTGGAAATGATTCTACAAAATTTCGATTGGATTTTTAGCTAGTCTTCTTTACCTAATCTAAGTAGTACTACTGCCATCACGATTCAACTGAATCGTGATGGCAGTAGTCCTACTTAGATTAGGTAAAGAAGAAACAATGTCTGTGGACTTTGGAGGAAAATGGAGTACCCAGAGAAAAGCACATACAGACACAGAGAGGACATGTAGACTTTACACAGAAAGGACTTAGACCACTCCACCTGGGAACTGATCCCAGGACTTTCTCTCTGTAAGAAGACAGTGCCACCCACTGTGCCACCTAACAGTTCCCGTTTCAACAAAAAATGCCCTATTTTGGTCTCAACCAATTACATGTTTTCCAATATGCTTCTGAATTGTTTATGTGCCAAGAAATGCTTAACAGTTTTCTTTTTACAGAGCAATGGCTTTCTCCTTAAAACCTTGCCATGCACACCATTGTTGTTCAGTGTTCTTCTGATGTTGGACTCATTAACATTAGCCTCGAAATCCCTCAATTTGTACACAATCTGTCTGACTAAGCACTGGTGGAGTCCAAAACTTTTTGAGATGACCTTTTCCAGTCTGAAAAGCATTAACAGCTCTTTTTCTGAGGTCTTTAGAAATCTTCTGTGCTTATGCCATAGTACCCTGTGTTGTGAAGATCCGAATATATCCACATTCTATCCACATTCTTTAAACACAGCAGTGTTTCCACTCACACACACTTATTGTCAACCTTTTGATTGAAAACATCTAACTCTAACTTCACCTTTAACTTAATGGCTAAATCCTCATCCCTTTGCCCCTAACAAATAGTATGTAATATTGAATATTTTTTATAATATTGTATAATTTACTTAATTGGATTATTTAAAAAAAAGATTAATATCTGATTACGGTTTACATCAAATAAATAAACAAATGCTGAACTATAACTATGCTACAGTCTTCACAAACTTTCAAACATCACTGTAAAATGCAAAGAGACAATCTGTACATGGAAAAAAAAACAGACAATGAATTACACAACATGCCTTCTGTAATTAAAAGTTCTTACCAGATGATTCATTGTGCACCAAATCTGCAAGCACTTAGTGCAGTCTCCGAACACCTCCAGAGATCTAAACCCCAGACTCTGTCTGTGTGATTCCTTTCATAATCCAAAGACATGCTTTTGGTTAACTGGTTGTCATAGCGTGTATATGTTTGACTATTGTCATTTTAAAAGTGACAACACCAGGCATGGAGAACACACTGACGGCTTCCTGAGGTTTTCAATAAAGACAACTCATAGTATCATTTACAAACAGATTAATCTGACTACATAACACATTTTCACTCATGAACAGTCCAATGTTTCTTTTTACCCACTATATCTGTGGCGAAGTAACCAAAGGTGTCTTACATGTCACTCTGCTCCATATGTTCATGTTATTCAGTTTCCTGTGGAAGGACCTGTACTGATTTCTAAAAGCATATCTTGCTTGGAAGCAAAGTGATTTTATTCACAAGCAGTTAAATAGACCCATATAGGCATAATTTGCAAAAGTCTGCTCCTTGCAGCAATGCTGTGGCTTTAGGCACACCCATATGCAATCACACCTTTTTGGCAATCATAATTATCTGCTTTGTGACCCATTATCGACACATCGAAAGAGATATTCATTGCATTGTACCGCTTCATTTCAATCTATAAAACCCGTTTCACACCCCGTAAGTATTTATAGCCTGATCATCCTCATGCAATGACATCTGCAGAAACCTAAAATTACTAGCACCTTAAGCATCCAAAGCTGAGGTTGCTTAGGTAGTCCAACTCCTGCAAGATGGCAAATCAATAAGTGCCATTGCCAGAAGGTTTGCTGTATTTTCAGAACAGTTTGAAGAGAATGAAGGAGATGGCAGGATGTCAGGATACAGGCAGTTACTCTAGAAGCTCCATTCAAAGCTACTTTCAAGACCGGTATTTGATCTTATGTGCAAGAGTAGCAGGATTTGCACTGCCAAAGCCCTACAAAATGACCTCCAGCAGGCCACTGGTGTAAATGTGTCTGACCAGACAATCAGAAACAGGTATGAGTGTAAGGCCTGAGGGCTCTGTTTTGGGCACTGTGATCAATGCACATCACTGTACAGTTCAATTGGAATTTGCTATAAAACACCATATTTGGCAAATTTGCCACTAGCGATCTGTGCTTATCACAATTAAGAGCAAGTTTCACTTAGGTGCATCGAACAGAATTAATAGGGTCATGGACAAAGTTATGCCGCCTGAAACATCATTCAGCATTATTGGTTAGGTGGTGGGTCAATGATGGTCTGGGGAGTCATATCCCATGAAAGATGCACAGACTACACAGTAGTAGACAGTGGTACCCTGACTGCTAGTAGGTATTAGTTTGAAATCCTTAGACTGTCAGACCTTACACTGGCGCAGTGGTTCCTGGGTTCTTCCTGATGCAGGGCAATGGCTGGCCTCATGTGGAGAGATTATGCAGGCGGTTATTGGAGGATTATGAAATTGATTCGATGCCTCCAGGTTGCACATCAGACTGTCCAGTAGTTTAGTGATGCCCTGGTCCATATTTGGTAGGAGATTCCCCAGGCTACCATCCGTTGTCTCATTAGGAGCATGGCCAGATGTTGTCAGGCATGCATACAAGCACATGGAGGCAATACAGACTTTTGAGTACCATTCTGAGTTGCTTCAGTGGAATTTCATTATATGGACTAGCCTGCTGCATTATTTTCTCTCCTTGATTTTCAGGGTGTCTTTAAATTCTACCCTTTGTAGAGTGACAATGTCTGTTTACACACCCATGTGCCATATTTTCGTTCCTAACACATACACACACACACACATATATATATATATGCCCACCAAAATATCTTTATTTTGTTACATTTTTGCTCACAAAAACTTCTTTATTACAAAAGTCTTTGTGTGGTGGTTAGTAATGTAGTAACAGTGTAGTAATGTAACAGTGTACACAATCCTATAGGAAGTACTTCTATAAGTAAAATATATACTTTAAAAAATATATATGAAATGTGTGTCACATAGTGAAGTGTAGAGTTCACCCAGGATTACTGGGAGACTGATCTAACAGAGTAATGGCCCCAGGGGAAAAGCTGCTTTTCAGTTCAGTTCAGGTATGGGCGTAAATGGTCGTATAATTGTTACTGGATGACAGGAGTGCAAAAAGGAATGAGTGGGGTTCTTGCAGAAGCTGGTATCTTTCCTTGGATAGTATGACTTGTAGGTCTCTTCTAAAGCTGGGATGTGAACCCAGTGATGTTCTGGTCTACTGCTACTGGCTTAACACACACCAATGCAATATGTTGTCTAAGATACAATAGTAAAAATAAATTATTTTATAATATAATATAATATAATTATTTTATTATATAGTTGTTTGGGCAGTTTTTTTGAACACTCTTATAAAGTTATGCAGCTGCTTTCCTTTTTTAACCAGATGGAAACTTGTAGCTAGAAACCCTCTCCACCATTTCTCAATTGGTCAGACCTGGAGTAAAGCCTTTACCTCCAGAGAAATTAATGAAGAGCTCTGTGATTTTACTGCATAGCATCAACTCTCTGTAAGCTGGCTCATCATTGCATGTGATAAGTTCAATCCATTTTGGGTCGCACAGAAGTTAGAGGATTGTGTTTAAAGCATTTGCAAATATGCTATTCATGTGTGAACAGTGAGTAGAGAGGAGGGCACAGGACGCATCCCTGTGGATTACTAGTATTCAGTATTTCTAAGTGAGAGCCAAGACAAAATAGTGCCTATGCATTTTGTTCGAGGGCATAAATAAGTGAGCTACAAAACGAATAATAAAGTTTTTTGTTTGAATAACTCACAGTTTCTCAATAATGTGAAATTACCTGCATTATATATACCTACTAATTATTTTTCTGCTGAGCACAGAAGCAGGGAAAAGTTTAAGATTAAGTTTAAGAAGGAGAGAAGGAGAACAAGAAAAAAACAGAAAGCATTTTACTTTGTTGTAAAATCACAGTTATAATGCCTCATTAAAAAAGATTTGGGGAAGCGAAACGCAGGCTGGGGTTCTCTTGCTCATGTCATTTTTAAAGGTAAGCCAGTCTCAATGGGATTCATTAATGCGCGTCCCCACTTTTACTGTACTATCACCCGGGTTAACACAACCTCCCCAAATTACATCTAATTGGACAATTACTCAAACTCAGAAAACCTCCCTACCATAAGCCAACGAGCCCCCTAATAAACACCTTGTCTTCTCAATAAAAACAAGGAAGTCATTTACCTGACCCAAGAGGCAAAATTTTTATCTGTGCTAAATTTATTTCCAAAATAATTGCAGCGTGCGGTTCAAAAGAGAATATTAAAAAGGCAGCTGAGCAAGGGAAGAGTAATATGGGCCAACCCCAGGCCTGCTCTGTAGCAAACTCTCCAGGGAGGAAGCTCATTTGTTCTGTAGATAGGAGCATTGTGCAAGCACACATACACACACATATGCTCATACACACATGAATACGCAATTGTAATATCATTGCTGTCATGGTGTAATGAAATAAATACTGGTTTGCCTGTACTCATAATAACGACCCCCCTCTCCCCCTCCCCCTGTAACCAACACACACACACACACACACACACACACACACACACACACACACACACACACACACACAGACAAATATGTATCTGCCTTGGCCATACTACCATCGTGAAACAAAACTACTTTGTTTTTCGTGTGTGAGATTGTTAATGAAGTTCAACAGGGAATTTCCACACTGGCCATATTGTTCATCTAGCATGAGCAGTAGATTGTGTCTACAGGATGTCATGCTTCACATGTTCTCAGATCACACACCTAGCTCCAAATAAATAAATAATAATAATCTAAATAAATGTTTGCAGGTAATCGATGCATGACAATGGTGCATGATGTTTGTTATTCAGTGTTTTCTGTGTGTATATGGACACTGAATCCATGAGAGCTGTAGGCTGTCTATACCTCTTGTCCAAGCTGTACCACAGGAAATTGAAACGGCTGTAGCCTGGTTGCCTTTATCTTGCAGGAAATGCATTGTCTCCAGGGAGCGATTAGTTTACTGAATCCCTCACCTTCAACCTCGATATGACTAAGTGAAAGAAAAAAAAAAGTTACTTGTTGGTAGGGAAATTAGATTTGATATTTTCTCTGTCTTTTCACTCACCATTTTCATCTATGTGTTCCCTACATCACACCTGTTCATACCAGTCTTTTCATGTTCCATCCTTGCCCTCCTTCATCTTGTCTATCTGTTATGCATTTCTTCCTTTTCTGAAGCCAGGTCCTCTCAAATCCTCTCCACCAATGAACACATACAGCCATCAATAAATAATCCCTTGACCTCATACACTGACAAATTATAATCTAACCCCCCAAGTATCACCCAGTTCACCCAAATGTCACTACTGAGTGATAGATACAGGAAACTGGAGAGGGAGTAAGAAAAGAATGAAAGAGCAGGTTCAGCAAAGGAGAGTACGATTGGGACAAATGGTGTGGAAAAAAACAATAGGAACAGCAGTCAGAGAGGAAGACAAGAGTAAAACTCACAAATAATTAACTGGGTAAATATTGGAGTGTGGGCTGACTAATTACCTCGCACGGCTGGTTTCTCTCTCATTACTTTTCCTGTTGGTGTTAACTCTTACACTACCACTCCCTAATTTCGAACAGAATATTAAATACCCACCAGAGCACACGTATATAGACAGCGACATATGTATATATTTATATATATATATATATAGTATATATTGTGAGTCAAAGGTCACAAGACACACTTTCATTTCATTTTATTGCATAAAAGAGGTATTTAAGCACCTCTCAACCAGCAGGAATTCTGGCTCTCACAGACCTGTTCGTTTTTCTTTAAGAAACTTCCTATTCTGCATTCATTACCTGTATTCATTGCACTTGTGTGAACTTGTTACCT
Organism: Parotocinclus haroldoi; assembly: GCA_034779995.1. Classification (NCBI taxonomy): domain Eukaryota; kingdom Metazoa; phylum Chordata; class Actinopteri; order Siluriformes; family Loricariidae; genus Parotocinclus; species Parotocinclus haroldoi. The sequence goes on from JAUZST010005071.1 coordinate 9,041, forward strand.
GTATAAAAGACAAATTTTCACTAACTCAATCAATCACACTCCAACTTCTCCACCATCCACAAAACCAAATAGCTGTCAATGGACACCAGGGACAACATTGTGGACCTGCATTGTAGGCAACAGCTTGATGAAAAGGCAACTACTGTTAGCACAATTATTAGAAAATGGAAGAAGTACGGAAGGGTAAGGATGATTCTGGGAAAGGTCAGGAATCAGCCCAGAACTATGAGAGAACTGCCGAGGAGGACCTGGTCAATGACCTGAATGGAGCTTGGACTACAGTCTCAAAGATGGCCATTAGTAACCCACTACACTGTCATGGAATAAAATCCTGCATGGCACACAAGGTCCCCCTGCTCACGGCAGCAAATGTTCAGGACTGTTTGAAGCTTACCAATAACCATCTGAATGATCCAGAAGAGGCATGGGGAAAATGTCATGTGGTCAGATGAGACCAAACTAGAGCTTTTTAGTAACTCCACTGTGTTTGGAGGAAGAAAATGGATGAGAACACCATCAACAACCATGAAGCATGCTGGTGAAACCATCATACTTTGGAATGTCCTTCCCACAGTAAGAGCATTAAATATGGGTCGTGGCTGGATCTTCCAGCTTGACAATGACCCAAAACACACAGCCAGGGCAACTAAGGGTTCCATTATATGCAAACTAAACAAATGTTGTTTTTCATTATCTCTTCTCCCGGGCTTCAATTGTTTTTGCCCTTAATAGGTTAAAGTTTCACTAAATTCTTCTCATGAAAAGGGGCAGGTATTTTTTTAGGTAGTCGCTGGACTATACAAACTATAGTTTTTCACTACAGTGCAGTACCACAACTGTGGAAAGCCCAGTGGCTGTGGGACCAGCAGTATCGTGCATATGCAGAATACTTGGTCATTCTGTATAGGCAGGCCAATGGCCTGGCACTCTTGCAGTCTCATAAAAATGAAGTATTCTGGGGCATGTTAATGCCTGAAACTCGCCTGTGGCAACAATGTCAAATACTACAATAAGATGCCTTCCTGCTTCACCATGACATAAAAAATTGGTCTATTAAGAAATGACTTTAGAGATTATCTTCTTCAATTATCTGGTTCTAACTAATTGGCCCTTGTCAAGACACTTGACCATTCATTTTGCACACAACATGTCGACTAATAGAGCAAACTGCTTTCTTACTGGCCAGTAAATCTCAGACTTTGACATGCACAGTTGTAACAAGATAATGTGATTTATTAATCAAATGGTGAACAATGTTAAGGATTTTTAGGTCAAATAACCATCACAATAATGTTAAACAACTGCTTTCTAACGCATTCTGATCTCTCCATTTCTATTCTGCCATTTGAGTAGCATAATTGCGGCATACGTTTTTCAGTTACAGGTAAAGCTGTTGGCACAGACACACACGCATGCACACACACACTGAACACACAGACAGACAGACAAACACACACACACACACAAGGACATTTCTCCAATAATCTCCCAGCCATTGGCTAATGATAGCAGCTGTGAGGCAGGCATGCACCACTTCAAAGCTGATTTAAGTTTAACGAGCCACTCCAGAATGGTATTGATTCAAATCTATATTTGTCAGGACATTCTCAGAGCATATATTAAATGGATAAGGACTCCTGATTCTCAGCAAAGACTTTCTGAGCTGGAGCAGAAGGCATTTAACGGGAGGCACATTTGTTGACCATGCCACATTTGTTGAGCCAGAGGACTGCATACTTCTCAGTCGATGGTGAATGTGTGCACTTATGTGAGTCCTTCTTCTCTTTACCAGTACATCCTTTTGCTCTCTGCTTTAAAGACTAAGTAAACATGATCTATCTTTATATTCTTTCCCAAAATCGATCTGGCAATAAGTTTGAAGCAATGTGGATTCTGTTTTAATAATTCCCACAGTATTGACATCAGTGATTAATTTTCTTATGAAAGCACCATTTTTGATTTTGCAAACTGTCTTGGCATTGCTCAGTGCAAACATGTTGGAGAAAAGAAATTCTGCATAACATTGATTAAAGAGATTTGCACATCCAAGAAAGGAAGCTTTCTAGAGATAACTGACTAAAGAAATCCCCCAGTTAGTGTATGTGACATAGACCAAGCATATATGAAAAAATGATGCATTACTAATATAGACATTTGAATATAAACCAATGAAATGAATGCATACACCTTAAAAGGTGGTGCCTATACCATGGATGCTATCTGGCCAGCTCAACCAGCACACATGGGTATGACAGAGAGTTCAGGGGATCATTCTGTGGCATTGCAAGAGTGGAGTTAGAGGGGTTAGCCTGGTCGCTACACAACTCCAGAGATACCCAGTTTGACTTGTCTGTGTGGATTTTCTCCAGGTACTCCAGTTTCCTCTCACATTCCAAAGACGTGTCATGTTAATTGGTCACTCCAAATTGCACCTGTATAAAGGTGTCTGATTAGTATTGATGTAACCTTGCACTAGTCATAGAAATCCACAGAGGCTGATGCTACATTAAATAAAGAATAAAATTCATTTTCATTTTATGACCAGGTCAGATTCTGCCATAATGAAAAGGTAAAATGAGTTTCTTCAGCTGATATTCCACATCCTCTTGTTGTTATACTCCAACATTGCAATCTTGTTGAATTTGCATTTTCATTGTTACCAAGCTGCCCTGCCAATCAAATGGTGTGGCTAGAACTTAATAATCACTACATTATCTCGCAAAGTGAGCAAATAACCTGGAATACAGTTATAGTTTAGCTACCTTTATGAGATTCCTTCCTTGCATATACATATCAGTTTTTTATTTCCACACTCATACGTTTACCTCAAGAAAACTATGGAAAGAGATGCAAATATGGTGATTATTACAATGTTCACAAAAATTAGGGGATATTTCATTAGGAAATATTTCATTTTTAAATATACCCTAATATTTGGGAGCAATATTTGATATGTAAATAGTTGAGGGCAGTCCGGTGGAGCAGTGGTCTAATACACTGATCACCTCAGTACTGGTCACCATCCCAGAGGTGCTTTGCAGCTGGGTTGGGTATCACATGCAGACATGATCAGCTGTGATTAAGGGAGGCTAAGGACAATCACAATATTATCCTCCTACCCAGCCCTGTGATAGACTGTGTGGTGCACGCTTATACCTATACCTTGTGTCTTCTAAGCATAGTTCCTACATCCTCGGTGACCCTGAACAGGAGAAAAATGTAAATAAAAAATAGTTGGAGGTGAGGTTGCCTTGATGTGCAACAATCATGACTAATGCCCTCCCATGTGTTAGATGCAGCAGTTACAGAGAAAGAAGGCTACAGCATTTGACTGACAGGGCAACTTGTTGACACTGAAATTGTGTAATGAAAAAGGATTGCAAGTGAGTTTCTATTTTGGCAAGGTTAGTGCATGGTACCTAAGCTAAGCAAGAGTAAATAAAGAGATGTTTTGTTAATTATGGCAAAATCAGACTAGTTAAGATGTTTAAAAAACTGACAGCCGTAGTACACAATTGTACCCAAAAATGCAATTTTGGAGTTAAATTCAGACAATTATAACATAATGAAATAATGTACACTGACAAATACATGTTTGTATTATAATTCACTAATTGCTGTCACAAATACATTTGTAGGGGAAATGTGGGGCTATTGGTAAAATGTTTGTGTTTTTTTTTATAATGGTGACAGCTGTGCCTGTTAATGGTAATCGGTCTAGCAAAATTAATTTTTTTTTCTATTAGAATTTTAATGTTAATTTTAATTAATCCTAAAATGTTAATGTTTTAATCAATATTAAAAAGTATGGTGATTATGTAATAGTGGTTTGGTTTTAGTTTACATCCGAAATACAAAGACTGGTTAATATAAAAAGGCAGGATGTTTACAAGTGGACAATTCAAAAAATGTGATGACCAAAGAAAAGTGAATAATAATCTGCAAAAAAAGGGGTTTCTGAAATAGCCATCTTAACAATGGGAATAGAATTGAGTCTAGTAATCTCAGAAAGAATGTAATGTTAACTGAGAGCAAACTTTATTAGTTTCTGGCTATTACAGTAAAATGAAATAAAAGGGGGGAGCTGGAGGGCTGATAGCCGCGTTATTATTGCATGCAAAGCACTCACGGAAATGCAAGAAGAATAAACAAGGATGGTGAGGAGATCAAAGCCGACCTAGGAAATCACTCACAATACATTAAAAGAGTTGCTGGGTTGGATCCACTTTTGCCTTCAGTACTACCTTAATTCTTTACTGTATATACTGAATCCATGAATAATCCACATTCACCTGATAGCATCACGCAGTTGCTTTAGATTTGTCAGGTGCACATCCATGAAGACAATCTCTTGTTCCACCGCTCCGCAAATGTGCTAGAGTGGATTGAGATCTGATGTCTTTGGAGTCCATTTGAATACAGTGAACAGTGACATTTCACCTAGGGAGAGACCTTGCTGATGCAGCATAACCACCTTGTATCCTGTTGTTGTACTCAGTCTTGAAGAGCTTAAGATATACTTTTACAATCTACCACATGCTGCCTTTTGAGCATCAGCCAGCTGTTTTACCTTGACACAGTTGCTTCTAGTTAATCAGTTTAGATTAATCTGCATGTAATGTCACTGATCAATAGAACCTGGTTGTTTAGTTTATTCATGCACTGAACTACATGGCCACAAATTGTATATCTGGAAAGTGTTCTGTTATTTACTGTAACTTTTTCTAAAAACATAGAAAATTCAAAATGTATGATTTCATAATTTTTTAAGAAATATTTTTTACAACTGAGACATTAATGTGGAAGCCAAAGGAGTCCAGCTACATTGTGGCTAAGTATCAACTGTTTACTACATTACTAAGAAGAAAATAAACACACAATTGATGATGAAAAGTATTTGTTTTGCTGCATAGGACCCCTATAAACAAATATAGCAGTTTTCTTAAAGGTTCTTCTCACACAACTTCTCTCTAGTAACCTCCTGCAATCCAGTTGAATGGGCCCATGTTGAAATGGGTAAAGAAGTGTCCTAGCAGAAAGTTTCCTGCAAGAGGTTTAAAGTTGTAGTCACACTATACTTTCATCAGCAACATGGAATCTGGCATTCATTTGTTTGTTTATTTTATTTAATTAGTGTATTTAATGCTGTTCTTCAGCAACAATGGCCATTCAACAACAGAAACAATGTTACATCAACATTTCAAAGCTAGTCTCATGTAGACACTCAGATCAAGGACCAATTTAATGTAATCACGTAAAACATGACTTTGGGATGAAAGCAGGGCACCTAGTTTAAACCCACACAGACATGAGGAAAAAATAGTGACTCCACACAGAAAGGACCCAGGTTGCTCCGCCTGAGAACAAACCCTTCTCATTGCGAGGCAACAGATAGATACCTATATGACTTCCTAAAGGTTTTCCTTTTATAACCTTCCCATTTGTCTCATAGTGTTTATACTTGCACCAAATGCTAGGCACAGGTGAATGAGTATTACATTGTTTCTATTTGTTAAGTTAGAAACTCTTATCCTGGGGCCACATTTTCTTTCAGTTAGCTAGTCAAATATACTGCTCAAAAAAATAAAGGGAAGACTTGGAGTTACATTTTGTTGTTTGATCAGTGAGGTTCATTTATCTCTTTTACCTGCAGACTGATTTGCATTTTAGATGTTTGCTGGTATTTGTTTCAGAAATGCAAATTGCAAGGTTATTTTATTGTATTTTCCCAAACATTAAAAGGCTCAAATATGTTTAGTCTGCTTACATCTGAAAGAAATATGCAATTAAATGTTTGTTTTATTTATTATTGAGGATTTCTTCATGAAGCCAGCATGTTGAGCTATTAAAAAGTGCTTGGTCTCATATTTGTGATTTGTGTATTTGCTACAATGTTAAAAAGCTGGTAGAAAAATTTTCTAAACATAATGACTCCATATTTATTTGCAAGGCGTTTCAAAAGAAGAAGTGATTTGTGCTACCCACTTAAGCACAGACATTTTGTGGCTGAGATTTGTTAGTTGCTCCTAGATATTCCAACCCACAAAAGCAACGCCCTTTGTAATTGAAGTGCATTTGTGTTCTATGAAAAAGACATACATTTAATTTTGACACCTAATTAATGAGATCATTATTTAACATGTAATTAATGATGTAGTTAATGCAGTGGTGTGACACACACTAACTCTGCAGTGGACCACGCCCACTCAGAGACACACACTTGTTACCGATCACACACACCTGTTCCCTATTACACCACACTATTTAACCACTCCGTTCACTTCACTTTGTGCTGATTCACAGGGTTATGCCCTGTGCTTGAAGTGTTGCTCTGTTGCTATACCTTCTTTTGTGAAAGTCTGGACTGTGTTTGATTTTCCTGTTGCTGACTCGGACTGTGTATGTTGTGATTTTGCCTGCCGTTTTTTGGAAATAAAGCCTGCCAAATCTTTTGGAATTTTTCATCAGGATAATGCACACAGCAAGGGTCTCCCAGGAATGTTTTTGCCAGATATCAACAATTTCTTGGTCTGTCTCATAACCAGATTTATCACCAACCGAGCATATATCAGAGCAGCTGGTAAACCAGCTATGGCAACCAAAACCTTGCAGAATCTATAATCACGGCTACATCTCTGAGCCGTGATTTTTTGTTCATCCTCACGTTATAAAGTACAGTGCATACTGTGGTATAAGCATTTGTGTGAATTTGTTTGTACATTCACGTATAAGACTATTTAACATCTAGGCCGCCCATGGAGGATGGATCCCCTGTTGAGTCTTGGTTCCTCCCAAGGTTTCTTCCTACCA
>JAUZST010005072.1:0-15850 GCA_034779995.1 Parotocinclus haroldoi
AGCAAAAATAAAAGATGAAGCATGTGAAACATCAGAATGAACAAATCAGAGAAAACAGCTTTGAAAGTTTACAGTGGTGAATATTTATTGTGACTTTCCCTTACACAAGAGCAATATCTGGTTGCTTCATGAGGATGCCAAGCTCACCTGATCAAAGCTCACAAAGATTAGAATAATGATTAAAATTTTATTTAAAAATGATATATTGTCTAAATAAAATATTATTATGTAGTGACAAATTTAAGTTTGGAATACCTGAGTATTATTCATATACCTACTTGTTAAATTACATATAAATGTGTACCATATGACAATGCAGAGGTGCAAATCTTTAAAATTGAGTTAAACAGAAGTATTTAATTATGATTGTGATTTGTGATTGCACAGCTAGTTTTTTCCTCATGGCATTAATGTGTGACAATGGCTTGGATCTCAGAGAACATAATAAGAACACTTTCTTCTTTAGGTATTTTGGAATTTATAAGTCTTGCAGTTGGGTTAATCAGCATACGAGGAGTGGATAGTGGACTCTACCTTGGAATGAATGACAAGGGGGAACTCTATGGCTCTGTAAGTCTTACTGACATTAATTAATGAAGTAGTATGGATGTCTCTGTTTGTGATGTATATAATATTGAAGTAATAATGTTAACAGAGGGTATCTCATCGCAAAACTTTCTACAGTGTTAATAATTACTAGTATTATACATTTATTCATTTTTACATTTTTCTCTAGGAGAAACTGACAGCTGAGTGTATATTCCGAGAGCAGTTTGAAGAGAACTGGTACAACACATATTCCTCCAATCTCTACAAACATGGCGAGAAAGGGGCACGCTACTATGTGGCACTAAACAAGGATGGAACACCACGTGATGGGACTAAATCAAGGAGACATCAGAAATTTACACATTTTCTTCCCCGACCAGTGGACCCTGATAAAGTACCTGAACTTTACAAAGAACTGCTAGGTCACAGCTGAGACCAATAATCTGGTGTTTGAAGAGCATCTAAGTGCAGTTCTTATTATAAAAGAACACAGGAAGTAGATGGATTTTAGCAACAGCACACTCACCAGTGCCAAGGAGAAGACAGGGTTCTTCTTTCAGAGAGCACAAGGCAGGAATAGTGGTGATGTGCCCTGTCCAGATCATCATCTTCCATGCTCATTGCTACAGAAGATGTCCCAGAGGCCAGGAGTGCAAAAGAGCCTGTTCAGAGGTAGCCCAAAGTAACCCTTTTGTTTGATCATACATTTGTATGAGAAGATTTTGAGTCTTGGGCAAGTTTCATTACGGACTGACTGATTGGAGGAGACCAATACAGTACAAGAAAGACTTGAAGGAACACTACTTATATGGTGATGCCCTGAAATGTCACGCTTGAAAGATGTGGAGAACACGACACACCACTTCACGGGATATTATTTATACAGTTCATGCTATACATATTTATTTGATGTATTTATTTATTTGATAATATATATTTTTTACACTTAAACGTAGAAATATCTATTTAGAAGGTGCCTTAAGCTAGCAAGACATATGTGTTCTTATGATGGAAGTACAAAATAGTCCTCATATCGTTCCTATATTACAAGTACTGTTCCTCTTCAGAAGTGTGTAGAATGGAAATAATTTTATATACAATATATGTTTCAAGAAGGCCCCAAAAGTTGGATTGTGTTTTTTTTTCAAAACTGTATCTATTCAGGTATAGCATTGAATAGATCGCTCTATGTTGAGTGACAGTTTACAATTAGCTGCATAGTAATGTTTCTTTCTTTCCTATGGCACTGAGAACAAAAGACTTGTCCAGCACTCATCAACTTCAAAGCTCCTCTTAGAGACCTTCTCATGTAACAGCCTCCCAATGACAAGATGAGGGTGAAATGAAAACTCACCTTTAGCTGCAGTCTAGTGGCTTGGCAGCCCTGCATAACTGGGGTCTAACCGATAAGTATTCAGCAATCTCTGTTGATTTGTTTAGAGTGAAGCTTAATATAACCACTCAACTATATATTAATTACAAAGGCATTACTGAATCATTTATATAAGAAGGTTAAAAGGATCAAATCTAAATACTGTTATAATCACTTTGAAATCATTTAAAGGTTGCTTTGTACATTATAACTGTGACATTATGTTTTGTTTTCTGATAGTAAAATGAATTGCCTGTACCAGCATTTGCAAATTAAACCACCTATCACTTCGACAGAGAGACAATATGAGATTCAGGTGTCTCAGGCTCATGTTCTTTTCATGAATGTTTTTCAATGGTTCAATGAACAATTTCCACAACATTGAGCAAAATCCATATCTAGATACAGTTTCTACAATGCTTGGATGAATATTTGTGTTGAAGCTTGAAGCTGTGATGTGATCTCAACATCTGTGATGGTGAGCCAGAGGCTTTCTTGACAGAAAAGCTTATATGCTGCCAACATTTATGTGATACTGTGGGATTTTCCCATTTGAAAAGTTTACAACAGGGTGCAGTGTATGGAGGTGGGCATGGCCAGAAACAAAGAGGGGTTCACACTAAAGAGCAATAAATGGGCAAATGGCTTTATGCGCTTCCTCATCCGGAGGTGCAGATACACAGTAATTCAAGGAGATAGTAGTATCAAATTGTAAGATTTAGTCACACAAAATACTTTGCTCTATGACTCATGCATTATTTTTTTCTTTCCCACCATGTATGTTGCTATTTATAATAAGTGGTAGAGTAGTAAATTATAAATCATAGTTTAATGTATATAATGGACTATCAGTTTAGGTAGTGTGTGTGTGTGTGTGTGTGTGTGTGTGTGTGTGTGTGTGTGTGTGTGTGTGTGTGAGAGACATAGAAAATATAACATTAAATATTTAAGCGTTGTGGTATTTGTTTCCATTAGGCTTTCGGCTTCTTTTCTCTACCTTTCCAGTAAAGGGTCCAGTTAGGTAAGAGCTTAATATAAGTGAATGTCATGAAATGCTTTTTTTCTATCTGATGGTATGAAAAACTTTGGCACTCGATAAACCAGTGTTTTGCAGTCTGTCTGGGATGAAAATTATGCCTTTGTCACTGTAGCAGGTGGTCTGAGACACTCTACAGTTAACACTTAAATCCTTCATCCATGCTTTTTCTCAGGCCTGCCTCATGCACTTAATGGATGTGCCCTTATTTTCATCACTTCAGACACGACCTCAAAGAGCTCTCGAGGAAATCCAATAAGATGGATGTGTGTGTGTGTGTGTGTGTGCACGATTGTGAATGTCAATGTGTGTGTGCGCATGACCAGGTTTCCAGCAATATGCTGCCTGTACATTTTGCTGGTCCCCACCACCTTATTTATATATTTACAAAATATTATCTTTAAAACCAAAAGAGACAAAGGTTATTCTTTTGCTTAGTGAAGTTAAGCTTAGGGTTAGGTGTAGGTCTAAGATACAATAATCATTACGCCAAAACATATGCTCACCAAGACATATGTCTGCATGTGTTTGTATGCATACATGTGTATGTGTGTGAGTATGTTGACTGAGAAAGGGTCTAAGAGACTGTTAAATTCCACACCTGCTTATTGGCTTCTGCTTTGTGCTATAGTCTCTATCTCTCTCTTTCTCTCTCTTTCTCTCTCTCTCTCTCTCTCTCTCTCTCTCTCTCTCGCTCTCTCTCTCTCTCTGCCTCTCTCTCTCTTTATCTCTCTCTCTATCACAGTTAGCCAGTCAGACACTACAGGTGTTCGCTTAGCATGTTTCAACGTCTCCTCAGCCTCTGATCCTGTAAGTTTCTAGATGTCAGCTGTGAATATGAGGGAGAGGGAACACAGCCACATGTAAATAATATAGCCTACAAAGCTTTGTTGTCTGTATGGATTACCATGAAGTATCATTTATATTTTTTTAGTGACTGACCAGCAGAGAGCCCAGGGGGTGGGACTAAGGCTCACCTGCTGATTTAAGTGGTGGATTCTTCTAAGGATAGGTATCTGTTTGCATAAGGGTGGTGTCTGACAATACACACAGCAAGTATTTATTTAGAGCCCTTTAAGTGTAAATGACCTCCTTAAAGCCAAAGTACAACGTAATATTGTTTACATGGCTTAGCACTGAAAAGTCTTGATTTACTAAATAGTTCAGATACGTATATATTTACAACTATTGCAGGATTACTTACATTTTCAGAAAAAAATAAGTTGTTTGTGCTTCCAAACACTTACTTGTCATGTCCTTCACATTTTGAGGATTTTACCCATAACTTCTTGTCTCAAACTGCATATAGTCATTTGAAATTTCTAGGCTTTACAGATACCAACTGTACCAGAAATGTTGTGTCAGCTATTTTCATTTCTATGGAGACAATACAAAGGTGTACATAGTGCCAGGCTGATAGTTACGTGTTTTTAAAAATCTTTGGTGAAAATGTAACGGTACTGTGGCAGTTAATGTATTTAAATCACCAATTCATTCACTTATTTATTCATTACCAGGGTTGCAGGAGAACCAGTGAATAGTCTGTGGCATAGGGCACAAGGCAGGAACAACCACAGACAAGGCACCACTCCATAATAGGGCACACACTCACACAATAGAACTACTTTGGCATAATTAGTTAACCTAAAGAATGTGGACTGAGGAAACCAGAGAACCCAGAGTAAAGCGACGTGGACATGCCGAGGACCTGAAAGGACCCCGGATCTTCTTACTGTGAGTCATGGTGCTACACTCAGGGTCACTGCTGTATTTACATTTACATTTATGTCCTTATCCAGAGTGATGTAACTAACAGTGGCAGCTTGGCAGAGCCATTAAGCTACCATAGTCCTGTTTAAATCATGATGATGAGTTTTGGTCATCCTTTTGAGTCTCAACTAGGTTTTAATTCATTATGATTTCGAAATTTTAAATCAAAGAGACTGATACACTGACATATAACCTTAATCAGATTGAAATCTGATTTTTAAAATGTAGCACACATGACTACTTTGTCCAGCACTACATAACTAAACTTAATAAGATGTTTTACTTTTTAAAGTCAGTGTGAAGTAGATAAATATGTACTTGAAATTCAATATATAATAACATAGCTTTAAAATAAAGAAACAGACCACTGCTTATTTGTACTCAGTTCTCTAACCGTGTTCTGTTCTAAGTGTATTTCTAGCAGATTTAGAACCTCGGGCAATATGTTTCATTTCTGAAATGGCCTTTGCTATTGCATGCTGGCCACACCACATCTGTGGAACAAACCTGCCTGGATCTCCCAGTGGAGTCCACCTCAGAGCCTCCTTTTGGCCCATGCATCCAAGCTATAAAGCCACAAATTAGGTCTTGACACTGGGGCACAATAATTGCGCCTGAAAGCATGAGGCATCAATTAAGCTTTCAGCATGGTGACAGGTTATTCCTATAGGACTTGATCACTCCAGTGGCTAGCGATAGCCACAGGCCTCCTAGACTTGATGCACATAGCAATGATCATGCTTAGCAATGCCTGTATAATCTTCTTAATACTACTTAAGTACAAAATGTGTAAAATAATCAGCATTTGTGCTGACAAATTGTCAGTTCTGTGGTCACTATACATCAGAAAAATGTATATATGATGACATTTGGTCATTGATGTGTGATTTGCTTGGTCAATGTTGCTATGTTTATGGCAATTTTTTTAAAAAAAGACTTAATCACATGTTCTGTATGATGTGGTATTAATTTCACATGTGGGAATTTTAGGTGGGATAGCCTGCAGCTCTGTGAAATGGCCTCAAATATCTCTTTGATTTTTAGAGGGACTTTTCCCACAGGGTTCTCCTATCTATGGGTCAAAAGAAAGGTCAATTGGTTAATTTCCATAGTTTTCACCTAAAACATTCTTCAGGCACTTGGGAGTAATACAATCAGTAGCCAAAACATGGGATAACATCCTTAAAATCATTAAGAATTGACCATATATCACAGTGAATAGAAAGCTGATGGGAAGCCTCTTTAAATTCAGTCAATGTATATCCAATGGAGGGGAATTATAGATTCAGCACTGTATTTTTGACCAGTTTTGTATTATTAAAAAATTTGGCATTTAACATTTAAGATTTCCTTATCTTACCTATTTCATAACCAAGAGAATTCTGCATCTGGGAGACACATTAAGACATTGTTTGTGTACTTTTTTAAATAATTTACCATATCCTTATTTTCTGTACAATTTTTGTGCTGATCCAATTTTTTAAACTATGCTGCAAACATTGTAAATTCTTTGACTGTTTAAAATGTGCCTCAGAATGTATCATTTTTCCTTGGTCTTATTTTGAAAAATGTATAGTGCATATTACATATTTGTCTTCAAACATTGGATCTTAAATGAACACAATTTTTAAATCACCCTTATTATGAGACATGAGGTAAATTGTAAATGTCTATGGTCTCAGCATTTAAAGACATTTTTAAACTTCCATGATAATTTTCTGTAACAGAGAACAAAAGTATAAATGTAGCAGCTAACATAACACTCCATTAGTATTTAGACAATAAATATTTTGTTCTGGACTGTGGCATTACCCAGTAAATTCACCAGTAAAAAACAGAGCATATTTTTGAAAGGAGCATTATTTATAGGCATCGCAGAGAAATGTCATACAAGATGTCCAAGAATCTATAGCGGCAAACAAGAACTATAATAGGGTGTTTATAAAATGTTACATATGTTCATTCGTTTAAAGTTTAGTCCTGCTTAAAAGGCTGGCAAAACTGTGTTATACTGATTGCCGAACCAGAAAATTTATGAAAGACCTTACACTCACTGCTTCCAAGTGAAAGTAGAAATGTGCATTGTTGCCCATAACTGAGGCGGAAAATTGCTAACCCATTTGTCATTGTGCACCTACATGAAGGGGTCAATCAATGGCTTCTTTCATGACAAGCTTACAGAATTGAATGTTTTTTCCATGGCCTCACCCCTTTCACACCTGGAGTGCTAGGTAAAATAACAAAACAAGAGGTGAGTGAAAGAAAAGGGGGTTTAGTAAAGATTGGCCATACAGACAGGGAAAACTGATAGGTATGAAGAATGCATCATGTAACTTAGCACTTTAACTGACTCCCTCAGTTCAGTTCAGTTCAGCATTCAATTTGTACCCAGTGAGAGAAAAAATATCAGGGTTTTCTTTTTCATGCAACTCAGTTACCTCCAACTAATAAATTGCAGGAGAGACCACACACACACACACTTTTTGCTAAGCTTGGGCGGCATGGTTTGTGGTGTGCCTCAGATACCCAGAGTAACCTGACCAAACACAAGCATATGCAGTATTGTATGCTGTACAATACCACATTTACTCTATGAACTGTATTGTATTCAATTGTATGAATAGATGAATTAACTGGTTTTAAGGTTAAATTAAGTCTGATAAATTTGACTGCTATATTTGTTGAAATTAACCGTTAAATCTATGTGCATTATTGAGCAGGCCAGGATTAGAATCATTCTTAGATTTCTACATGCAGAATGATGATGCAGGATAAACTGCTCTCAAAAATGAAGGGATATATCATGATGGTAGATTTCGTTTAGAAGTGTCCATTAATTTTTGTGAGCATGAGTGATTATATGTCACATTTGGATTGTCACAAAATAACCTTCAGGACCTATTGATGTCTTATTGATGACACAAAGTACTTTGCTTGTGAGCGATTTGTTTTCTTCCCTAGGTCTATATATTGGTGAAATTGGTTATGTTGCTTTGCCTTAATCTGAAAAGGTTTTTTTTTTGGAAACTGTAATAAAAATCGACATGTAGGACTAGATGCATATGCAAACTTCATATGCAGAGGTTTAACAGTTTATTATTTGATTGTGTTGATCTTATTTATCATTTACACACATATTCTACATTATTAAGTACCTTATATATCTGCCTTACAAATGAGTACATATGCATAAGTATGTGTGAGTATTATAGGAACATTGTGTGAATAACACAATGATTACTTAAGTTCGGTCTTGAGACCATAAAAGCATGGTCTCGGTCTCTTTAGACTCATTCTTGTGTCAATCTTGGGGGAATATCAATTCTAAAATTGTTGTTAAGGTCAACCGACTCCAATGCATCTGTCTGAACTAACATTAATAATACACTTTTTCTATCATTGTTGAATATCAACAATACTTTCGAACATAATAAATCAGTGCTTTCTCAACACACCTAAATAAAGCACTCACATTGGTTAATGACAAGTTAATGCTCTTCTCATTTAGCATCCAATCAATGAACACATTTATTTTTAATAATCTAACATTAAGATAGTAAGTCTGCACATTTACCCACTTGCTCTGCCATGTCAGAAAAATGGGGAATTGTTATATAGCAATGGGGAATTATTTGTATGTAATGGGTTACATAATGGGAAACATTATTATATTTAAAAAGAAAATGGATTGAATGTTGCTATATTCTGCTGACATTGGGTTGTGACTACAAAAGACGGGAAACATCACCATCTGCTTCCAAAAATAACAATGACCTTAGTTGGACTAGAAGTATAATAATGTCATAAATGAACAGTCATTTGGAATATATATTATGTAATGTTATATTCTTAAATTATTTTAATATATGCTATATACAGTATAAAATGTATAATTAATGATATTGAATGTAAAGTGACTACAACCATTTTTTCTTTATATTCTTGAAAAAAGAAAAAGAAAAAAACTAACACCAGATTAAGAAAAATCTTAATCTGGTCTCTGTCTTGTCTCGTCCACTTGATTTGGTGTTGACTGTGACGCAATCTGTTCTGATCTTGGTTTTGACTCGGCCTGACTCAAAAAAGTATTTGTTAATACACAGTTCTAAGCACATGAAAATTGAAAAAATGCACATGAAAAAATTAAAAGTTACCAAAGGTCTATAGCATAGTATCACAACTACGTAATGGAGTTGCACTGAATTAGTTAATAAATTCACCATCAATTACACACTTGATACTTTGGGAGCGCCAGCATTGCTTAACCAATAACTGGATCAAGATCAATACAAATTGAAGTCAGTAATTTAGATGCAGGTAAGAGATACAGGAAGAGATAACATATCAGTGTTATTTTCAACAAGACCTCAAGACCTTTAGTGAACATCTTAGTATTCACTGAAAGTACTTGGCCTCCTTTCAAAATGAAAACAAGTACAATGCAATATTATGTCAGCTGCCAAACCTCCCTCAAAATATAAAATATTCCCACTGCCATACAAGAAATTATGAAAGTGAAACTGTGAGCTAATCTTCCCCAAAATCATTACAAAATGTCAGCCGGCATACTTCTCTGCAAAAGATCTCAAAGCAAGACAATATGCAAGCCTAAATTGGTCTTCACATCTTATTTGTGGCAGATGTGTCCAGCTGGAGTGGAAACCATACCTGGAGCAAGCAACTTCAAACAAGCACTTCAGCACAACACTAAACCACCTCCATAGTAATTTGGAACGCTTCTGAGGAGAGGAAATCCCCTGGCAGTGAGCTCCATCGTGGTGATCAAGCAGACTAAAAAAAGGTTTGAGGACATTGCAAGTAAAAGGACAAACAGATAACTTTATTATGCTTTTTAATAAACTATCATTAATCCTTATGGAGACAGAATTAAAGTAACATTATACCATTTACATTTGTTCCACTGTAGCTGACATATAAATCTGAAACAACAGAATGTAAATTAGGTTTTCCCTGACATTTTAAACCAACTCAAATGCTGCTTTATTTACTGCTCACAAAAAAGGGGGATAATTCATTATGGTATAGTTCATTTTAAAGTATCCCCTAATTTTTGTGAGCAGTGTAGTTTAATGCTGACAAAATTAAAGCAGCTTCTGAGGGCAGTATTACCCATGATTGGTTCTGCAAGGCGACCGATCAGAACACAGAGGGTGTGTGAGGGTATGTTAACTTAAAAAAAGCTCAGTGCTTCAAAAGCAAGCAGCATCCAGTGAGTTTGCTGTTACAATTGCTTTTACAATGTAGGCAAAAACGTAGACATTTCCTCTTTTTTATGGTTTATTATGATGCAGATTTGTGCTTAAATAAATCAAAATCCAAGTTGTCCCACATCATTCTGCATTTATTACAGACAAACTGAGCACATGATGTTGTAAAAAATATGCAAATGCAATAAAAAGGAAAAAAATATCTACATGAAAGTAAGTATTTAAACCCTAAGTTATGCCACTTGAAATTTAGCTCTGTGGACCTAACATTACAATTTTTTTTTTATCTTTGAGATGTTTCTACACCTTGGTTTTTAATTCACAAATTCAACAAAGCATGTCCGAGCAAAAACCAAAAAGAAATCTGCTGCACTAAAAGCTCAGTGGCCTCCATATTTTAAATGGAGAAAGTTCTGAACAACCGGGACTCTTGCTAGAGCTGGAAGTCCCAGGATATGGGCCTGGGTGAGAGAGGTGACCAAGGATACAATGGTCACTCAATAGAAGAGCTCCAAAGAACCTATTTACAGAAGGTCAAATACAGTTATGTGACTGCCAACAGAGTGGCCAGACAGAATCTTCTCCTCAGTAAAAGACAGTAAAAGAGCCTGCCTTGAGTTTGCAACAAAAGCACCACTTGTGTTTCATTTTTATTAAAAATGTGAAAGGGTATGAAGACTCTCCAAATGCATCCATATTCATATCCTCTTCATGTTCTGATTCTTCACTTAACAGAAGCATTTAATATTGTCCTCAAATTATATTTCAATAGTGCTCCAAATAGCCTAATTTAAATGGCTTAGATAAATTATATACCAACAGTTTATCAAAAAACACTTTTGTAAGTTCTTCCAATTGCTGTTAAGGTGATTAGAATGTGAATTTTTGTCACTGTGATAACAAACATTGTAAAAGGAATGTGTCAAATAAATTATTATTATACATTATAGACATTTTTAAATAATAAACCTTGACTTTTGCACACGCCCATGTTGATTATCATAGACTATGAACACATTTCAGGCCATGTACCATGAAAAATATTTTCAATACTGCTGTAAGCCTAGGTCAGATATTTACCTGATTTTATTTACTTCTCATGGACTGAAACCTTTTGTTGTTAACTGACCTTGTCTCTGGAATTTTCAGTCCATTCTTTCTGCATCTGAATTACTGGACTGTGATTTGGATTTGTTTATTTAATTTCTTTGACTATGTCAATAAGCTCTTTGCAAATCTGTTACAGACTCTGCATTGGCGTCCTTTGTTGCAGAAGGAGTTATCAAATCAAGCTGATCTGTCAGAGATACCATTACAAATTATGGTATCTGTCTGAAATCAACAAATCACACATTTGAACTCCAACACATTGCCAGAGTTCCAAGAAATTTCCTAGATTTGCTAGAAATGCAGCATCTGTACTAGCAGAGAGACCAACACAGTTCCTCACAATACTCTAATGCTGTAATGCTGGTACCCTCCAACCTGAATGCAACAGCATAAGCTGATAACCATGCTAATTAAATCTGATTGTATTTCTGGTAAATGCACAGCGTTACTGTTTCACTCTACCATTCATGTACAATTACATTTTAATAAGTGTATTTTTGGTGCTTT
This sequence comes from Parotocinclus haroldoi, assembly GCA_034779995.1. Taxonomy (NCBI): domain Eukaryota; kingdom Metazoa; phylum Chordata; class Actinopteri; order Siluriformes; family Loricariidae; genus Parotocinclus; species Parotocinclus haroldoi. The sequence goes on from JAUZST010005072.1 coordinate 11,573, forward strand.
TGGGCTTTGGTGCTTCAGATGGCTGGGATGGATTGTTGATCAATTGTTTGGTTGGGCATTGCTGGGGGCAGAGCCATATAATCATGATGTTAGCAAATCTGAGCAGAGCATACCTACTGATTCCGAGATGTGATGGTTCTGTGGGAAAATAAGGCAAACCTGCCACTCAATCCAGGAAAAAAATGTGAAATTTGGCAGACAAATTACCATCACAATCCATAGTACAACTGACAACTGTGAAATAATTTATGATCAGTTCATAGTCAATCAAGTTTACAATTGTACTATGATATTTAACAATGTAAGCATAAAGTGGCCAAATGATCATCAAAAATTCATAGTAGAAATGTGAACTTTATGGTCAAACTGCGAACGTTTAAATTAAAACTGTCAAACAATTTACTGTTTCACTGTTTTAAGTGTTTGAAGTTCTTAAACTGCTTATATGTTTGGACCATGCTTTCACCTATCATGTAAATCATATCAATTAGATTTTAGAATTAGAATCACTAACCCTAGGGTCGCTTGTGTTTATGTTTTACTCTTAAGACGTGCTATTTCTATTTAGTCATTGCTAATTTTAGGCCAGTAGGATTTCAAAAAGCTGTATTTCATCAATGATATTTAAATGTAAAATTATAGGTCCATGGCGCTCTGGCACCAGATACACTTATGAGCAACTTTGCGTTCAGTCATGGTGACACTATTGTTTACAGTGACAAACTGCCACTGTACAAACACCCCAGCCAGGGATTTGTGAGTATCCTCACACCCGCATGGTACCTCTCAATATGTGCAACTCCAGAGAAGGAGACAGTATATTCCCTGTTGTTGTGACTGGTTCCAGAACACACACTCTGCATGGAGGTGAACCCAACTATATCTAGCTGGTATCACTCAACCTCTTGCAACAGCTCCAACAGATAACCCCCTACGCCCCTCTCCCATGAGGCTTGTTTTCAAGTGTTAAGATAATCATAAATCACAAGATTTTGATGAAAATAATTATGAAGATGATGCTGCTGATTATCGCAAGTTCAGAAAAACACACAAGATGACACAGAGGTCAATAGACATGATGATGTCACATAGTGATGATGATGATGATGATGATGATGGGAATGATGGACTACACAAATGAAGATAAAGTGGTAAAAGTGTACCATCAATACCTTTGGCAGATTGCCTCTGCTGTGCCTTCATATAAGATATATTCTAGCTGATATTCTGCTCCAACTTGAGATCTTGTGTGATGATGGTGCTAAGGAACCTGAATAATTCCACCATGTTGACTGGGTAGCAACCCAGGGCAATGGAGATGAGTGAAGTGAAGTTCTTTCTGAAATTCAAAAACATCTCCATTGCCTTAAGTGATAAAAAAAAATACATTATTATGGCAGCACCACAACACCAAATGTTCACTTGTGCTCCTGCAAGCTGACTCATCTCAATCAGAGATAAGCCCAATGAGCTTGACTGAATGAGAAGAGGAACAGTAGGAGGTCACAGCCCTGAGGGGTGCCGGTGTTGGTGGTTTGGTGGTCATGAGCAGCTTACCGTTAGAAAGGAAGGCTTCTCAGGATGATAGTGTTAAATGTAGAGCTGAAGTCCACAAACGTGATCCTGGCAGAGTCCAGATTCAGGAGGATGAAGTGGAGGGCTATGTTTACTGCATCATCTACAGACCTGTTGGATATGTAAGAAGAAATGCAGGCTTATGTTGTCATAGAGACATGGCAATGCCAAAAGAAAATGATTTCCTTCACCTTGTATTCTAGAAAGCCACTTGATGCAGAGACAAGCTATGATGTTGAGACCAACAGTCTGAAGGAAATTGAATATAATTTCTCATTCTGAATCTCATGAAGTAGATTTTATATTTCTGTAGATTCTTTTAGACACAAGTGACATCCAGTGATAAGAAATTGAGACATACTTAATTCTCTTGGTTCTCAGTTTTTTATTCTGAGCAAAATGACTAACCGAAGTGCACTAATATTACTGGAACTAGAATTCCAGTAAATGTTTTTTTTATGTTTAGAAGAAACATCATGAACATGATAATGAGTACAGTGTTTTTTAGTGGCCTTCCCAGATACCAGATCTGAATCCATTGTGACACACGTGGGATGCCTGGGAATTTGTAGCACGATAGTGCACATGAAAAATCTTCAGGAATTCCCTGAAGAATTTATATCAGTTTGGAGCTGTATCTCAAAATAATATGGCCACCCTAACCTATATTAGTATAATTAATAGTAAATTAACAAAACAGAGATGTGTGTACAAAATCAATCATTCTATTATTATCTTATTAAGCCACAATCCAAAACATTTTGGCAGTTAAAAATAAAATAAAAGTAGCATATAACCAAAAAGCATGTGCAATCAAAAAGAAAAATCTTTTAGATTTGAAATCCATGTTTCTAGGACTACAGTAAAAATGAAGGCTATCCTGGCATTTCCTCAGAGGGTTTACCACAACATACAAACCAATGGTAAGCAAGAATTGCAGGTTGTGGTTAATAAAACTTTGCTTCCTTACCAGTGATTGAATCACAGGCATAGTCTGACAGTGCTGTGCTTCCTACCTGCAAAGATGTCATATCAGATACCACTGCCAGCATTATGAAAACTTCAAATCAAAACATTATGTTCCTCCTCTCTACTCTCTCTACACATCCTATCTTGGCAAAGTCATAGGCTGACATGGCTTCTCCTATCACAGCTATGTTGATGACAATTATCCTATTCTTATCAGATCTCAACATGTATCGCAGCATGTCAAGAGGACATCTCATCATGGATGTCATCAAAAGATGCACTGGACTATTGCACTATGCACTTTTGGCAGTAACAGATTTAGAACGCAGCAAGATTTCAAGTTTGTATGTACCTGTAATGTTTTCATAACATTATGCCCTGCACTGTCTGTGTCAGATTTAAAACACTGATGCTTTGCCTACCACTCTAAAAATAGACCAGCCCTCTTCAAGTGAAGGCGCTTATTAAATTCTGCTCTGTATCTCTGAGACTCAAACATGGCTCAACTCGACCCACCCCTCAAAATATAAGGAAGAAAAATGCCAAGTCTCTTCTTCTATGCAGAATCCCAGGGAGTGGAATGAACTCACCATCTACAAATGACGTATGAAGACCAATTTCTTCACGTAACATTTAAGCAAACTAACAGTATTTAAATGATTAATTTACATATTCAATCATTTTAAAAACCTCATACCTACCTGGATTATTAATTTTTGTGAGCAGTATATTATGGAACCTGTTATTCTCAGAGAACTAGCGTTTTCATTGTAAAATGGGAACAAATCTAACAAATTCATGACTGATGGATACAAGAAGGCTTTTTCATTTTGCCAAACAGCTCAAAAGTGAAGTACAAAGGAGACATTCTTTATGTGAAACCTCCATGTTCTCCAATATCAAAGGTAGCACAAATACCACAACAAGATTCTACAACAAGTGATAAGATATATGACATCTGACATATGAAAGAATGACTGCAGTTAGTGATGAAGAATTAGAAACTTGAGCCTAGGGCAAGTTACTAAAGTAACTTAATAATCGTCAGGTGGCAAATTTGCAGAGAAAATGCATATTCCTGAGAGAAATTTGCAAAATTACCTATTACACTTCATTTTATTATTTTATTATTAACTGAAGTAATCAATAAACACAATGTTCTCCCCCAATTCTCGCAACCCACAATATTCTTGCAAAATAATAAATTCATACATTTACAATTAATAGTAAAAGAGACAGAACAAGAAAAACTATTTTTACCAGATTACTTAGTATGGTGGGGCAAATAGTTCTAGCAAGAGCAATCTTTTTCCAAGAGAAAAAAATCCAAAATACTTGCAGGTAAAACTATTCTTCCACCAGTGAAAAAGGATGGTCATCTAACCCGATGAATTCAATTATTTTACGGATTATTTACTTAGTCTTCTGACTGTCACGCTCATACAGGTGACTGTGGGCTGCGTTAATTACTGACTGACTGTTGTTGCTTCGGGTGCCCTCTTTTTATTCTCTGCAGTGAACCTTGAAAACTCACCATACTCTTTTAAGTGTTTTTATTTAAATTACATATAAAATGATTTGTGTTGAAGCATTTTAGCGTGCTTCCCTCACGAGCTATTTCTTCGTTGCATGCATTGCAGGATCCAAACTTTCCTTTACTCTCACAGACCGTGTAAAAGTTCCACACGGCAGATAAGTTAGTTTATGATTTGCCGCCATGCATAGTGTAGAGGA
>JAUZST010005073.1:0-15849 GCA_034779995.1 Parotocinclus haroldoi
ACAAGAGCAAAACCAGCGGGAGGTGAACACGCCCACCACTTTCTTGATTTTGTTCAAGTGCAGTCCGTCAAGAGAACACGTCAAATCACACCGAGTATTTATATATTGTGTTGTAGATTGTTTTGAAAAACTTGGTTGCAAATGTATTTTTCAATTAATAAAGTTGGTAAGCAACAGTAGTCCTTGTTTGTACGTTCACTATACGCACCAGAAAGGTTTAATAAACATTTAATATGTTACATAAATTATAGCACGTCACGTCTTGTAACATAGGGCATGTTCATTTAAAATGACCAGCCGGTTATTAGGACCAAAACCATTGCGTCCCGATGTGGTCCCATTAACTGGAGTCGACTGTACCTGCTGGCATCTGCTCATAATGTAATTGACTGTGCACCTCTGGCACCCTCTGCTGGAAAGCCAAAGGAACGTTGACAAGAAATGAATATCCACAGCCATGCAAAATACTGTTTGTCAAGTTTCCAAATTGTTTAGGCTATTTTTAAAAAAGTTCTAATTGTCAGATGTTTAATGTTTAAATAAAAAGTTGTATTAAAGCTAAAGCTGTCCCACTCTTTCATGTTACTACTGAAACACTAAGTCCTGTACCACATAAGCAAAGCCTTATAATATCCACACCCCTGTAATTACAGATATGCCAGAAAGTAAGGCAACACATACACCCCTGTCCCTTATTGTCATGTGGAGAACAGGTACATCCCATTGGTTAAAAATAAATGTGTCAAAAAGTTTTTACTAGCCATGTACTTTGTAGTTTGAGTTACACTGAAATTCAATTAAATTCTATTCATTTCTGACTGGTCACAACAAAATATTTGCTAACATTTGGTAACATCTTTTATAAGACAAACCAAATCAAAACAATACAGAATTGCAATAATGAACCATTACTGAACTTATTATATATAGCTGAGGAAAAAAATAGCTACAGAAACTAACCCTAACCCTCTAACTCAAACATTGAACCTGACATACAGGGTGAGTCAAAAGTAACAGGACACCCTTCTATTTCAGAAACTAAAAGGAAAACGGCATATCTTAATACTCCAGCAAAATCTAACTCAATTTCAGGTCTGAATTGTTTTATAAAATCTGTTATTTTGACTAGTAATGGCCTAGTTTCTCAAAAAAAGATCAATTCTAATCAGACACATATAATACCTATAAATAGCACATATGAGCTTTTAAGAGTGAACTTATTTTCTAACAATCCAGTTTTCAGCACAACAAAATGCTCATAAATTATTAGATTAGATTATTTAAATGGTACTACCATATGACAGTCTTCAGTGCTGTGGAGCTGTTTAGCAACATTACTGTACAAATGTTCTCCTCAGATGCTGTACTAATTGAGCAGTAAAGTGAAAATTGACTTTCTTTCTAGAGCCATTTAAAACTAACTGGAAATCTACTGTGAATAAATAAGCAAGAAATTTCAGTCTAAGCCAATCCACAAACCTGCAAACATCATCATGTGCTGAAAGTTGGAGCTTATCTTGTTTCTGCGACCCAAGTTAAGCAGGAAGGAAAGAGGGTAAATATTAGCTGCACGGCCCAAGAATATGGCCAGCTGAGAAAAAAAGCCATTAAGGAAATATGAAACTAGCACAGGTTGTCACTCGTCCAAATGACCCTTTCTGCCTATGTTGGCAAAAACAGATTTGCGCATTACTGTTTGTTCCAATTGAGAACCCACAAAATTCCAACACCCCCCGACCCCAAGTTTCCACTGATGACTAACAGAGTAAAGAAGATGCATTTAGTTGACAGTACCAAAATGTACAAAAGGTAAAAAAAGGGACCATTTGGGAGATATTATCCAACCTCTAAATGCATTAAAACAGATTCCACTGTGTGTGCATTAAGAGTACCATCACCTCTGTTATGTGGCATTTGGACAATAAAATACTCAAAGCATTCACTAAGAAACTAACTAAATAATCTGAGTTGAGGATACAAATGCTCCTATGATGAAGACGGGGTTGAAGACATGGTTCTGGAAGGTGAAGAGAGTCAGACCCATGTACGAAAAGATGAAATTCTCAGCCAGGAAATCCAGCAACTCAAACAGCTGGAAAAAAACAGCACAATGAAATATGCATAACTGGGTATATTTGACTAAAATCCCAACAAGACCTGTAGCCAATGGAACAAATACAGTGTCTATAGAAAAGCAGAATTCCCTGTCACATTGCACCCTGAAAATCTAAAATTTTATGCAATCTGCATTTACAAATGATACTCATCAACAAAAAGTCTTATCAAGTAAAAATTCAATATATATCAATTAAAATTATTAGTAAAAATAGTATAATAGTTTAAAATAATAGTTTGGAGTATTAAGCAGTGGAAAGTGTTTGTCTTTAGGCACTATCTTGCCTAAATTGGTCCATCTCTCAAAAGTGGATGACTAACCAGGAGGAAATTGATCAGGGAAGCTACCAGTGGCAATACTGTATTTAAGTCCGAGGTTGGTCAGTCTGTGCAGAAAAGTCAGGGTTAAAGGGAAAATGTATGCTGCGAAGTACATCCACCTGACAGAAAAACAACACGGTGACTTAAGGCCAGAAACATGAATCTCCTTGGGTTGCCAGGTCAGCGCTATGGCGTAAATAAAACACGAAATCTGTGGATGGGCTTGAAGAAAGCAGGCCATTGCTGCTCACCATAGAATTTAACTGAACTTGAACAATTCTGTAAGAAGTAATGGGAATAATATATATATATATATATATGTGTGTATATGTTGGTAGATAAATATACAAACTGTAATGTAAGCAATTAGAGTTTAAACAAGGAGGTGTACATAACATCAACATCAAGAAAAACGGTATTCCTTATGAGAACACAAATTAGGCACAAAACTCCAGACAAAAGAAATTCTTACCTGCTTGGTGCGGTCTTGTGATTCAGGTGAGAGGTTGTTATAGGTGTAATGGGCCTGAGTAATTCCACAGAACAGAACAGCTACCACACCTACAGTACAGCATAAACAAATTACCATGCCTGTATGCAAACACACAGCACTGAGTTATTTAAGATAGAAGTAAAGAATACGATTATTACCTGTGAATCCACAAGCTTCAGCCAGCAGAAATGTGCTCCAAGACATAAGGAAGAAGAGAGCTGTCTCCAGCAGCTGAAAATCCCTCAACTTGGTGAATTTAGTGACGTGAGGAAGAGTTAAGGGTGCTGTGACTGAAACCATTACACACTACATTCAGATAAGTATATTAGCTATATACATTTTCCCCACACAAACAATTGCAGATATATGAATACAAATAAGACTGTCCAAACAGTGAAGACAGAGTTAAGACGAATAAAAGCAGATAATCAATATTTATGGTGTAACTATGCTTTTTCTTGCGTATTATTCCAGAAACAATGCAAAACAACACACATTGTATAGAATAAACAAACAATATTCAGTCTCCTACCATTAAGGGAAACTTGTAGGTGAAACCCTACAACTACATTGGTAGCAATTTGGCTAAAAGAAACAATGCTATATGTGTGCATTTAACTGCTTACGAGCATGTGTGTACACCTACTTTATTAATAGACCTTAACAACAAAATTTAGAAACCATTAAGGATATCAAGGCAGTCATAATCCCAGTTGCCACTCCAAGAGCAAAAGATCCACTAAAGACTCCCAGAAAGATTCCAAATGACTTCAGCATGGCCATCGCTTCAAATGTGTGAGTGTTGTCTCCTTCCGGTTGATATGCAACAATAGACCTAATCAGAGAAAACAGATAAGGATGAGGACATATTCTGTTTAGCTATGTGATAAATACACTGCTCACAAATATTAGGTGATATTTCATTTTGAACATAAGTACAGTATATTACTAGCTCATAGCTAGATACAACCTTAGAAAAAGCTGCAATAGTCAAGTAAGAGTAAGGAAAAAGTACTCCAACACAAATAATGCAAACATTGTGTTGTGAAAAGCAGATATATCAGAGAAGGCAAAAGAGGTGACACAGCACACCAGGCCCTGTCTGCCAAACATCACAGACCAAAACCTGTTCTCAAACAGGCAAATTAATGTTTTGCTGATGTTTACTAAGCAGTGAAATGCAAAATATAAAACTAATGTTGGGACCTACTATTTGGTCACATTACTCATTAGAAATAATACTGTGAAAGAGGCTCAATGGACAAAAAAAATAGCCATATGTGACTGAAATGTTCCTAATAGCATGAAGCACCTCCACCAGTGTGAATAGTAGCAGTGATTCGAGTTGGCATGGACTGCACAGGTTTTCGAATACAGGCGACATCAACGCTCAGCAACTCTTGCCCTGAACATCATACTTATTGTTGTTCCAGGTAGCCCCACAGATTTTCAAGAGGATTTACATGTTTTTTTTGCGGGCCAGTCCAGATGCATGACCGCTCCTGAATGTTCATCATGCGAATCAGTCACATTTGCAGCCCTGTGATATGTTGTATTCCTCAGTGAAATAAGAAGGCAAAAGCAAGACCTGGTTGTCCAGAGGTTCAGTGTAGGCCGATTGTTGTTCAAACTTACTGTCACAAGCAAGAGACCCATTTTCACATAATTAATATACCCGCAGAACATCACAGAGCCACATTCAGCTTGAACCAAACCTTTGACCTCCTCTGTGCCGGTCTCCCAAACTCTTCAATGAATACGAAGACTAGCATCATTCACATACTGGCAGAAACGTGATTCATCTGCCAACATGACACATTTCCAGTTTCTTCTTACCCACTGTACTTGGGCATCTTTGTGAGCCTCTTGTGCCACTGTGTTCCATATGTTAGAGGTATGCAGGTCCCTGCAGAGTGTTCCTTCAGAAAATGGTTGGGAACGCCCTGCGTTGATTTTTAGAAGCAAAGCAATTTTTATTCACAAGCCTACCAGCCGGTGGTTCCTGTCCTGCCCGTAAGACCGGACACTTCGATACACCCACAAATTCATCTATTTCTTCACACTATGGCTTTTGGGCGCACCCAAATGCAATCACTCATTTTTGCCAATTATAACTGTCACCCATTTACCACACATCAAATAAGACATTCACTGCATTGTACCACCTCTTCTCATCCATGAACCTCCTCGCACACCTATCACCCTTGTGCAATGCTATCTGCAGTTGTCTGAGGTAAACACCACTTTAAACATGCAAACCTAATTTTTGTCCGGGAAGCATAATAGCCTGGTTAAAAAAATAATTACAATAATAACAACAATAATTTAAGCTATTTTATATTTGGCAATTTAATAATCTCTTTTTTTCCTGCTAGCAAATTTTTTAAAGGATTCTAACAGTGGACACTGGAAAGCATAGAACAGTCAGGGTAACTAAAGCAGAAGGAGAAGGTAACTACAGTAAGGACATATTCAAAAGTAGTCCTTTTGTTTAACCCTATAAAAGATACACACTTCAAGCCAGTAAATCCCCACAGTTGGGCCTCATCATCCCACTCAATCCCACTTTACCACTCTCTGCAGGCATTTGCGATCCTTCACAGTAGCACTGCCGTACCATACAGTGATTCAGCTGGTCAGGATGGACTCAATGATGCAGTGGTAGAAGTTACTGAGAATTTTGGGTGACATGCCGAATTTCCTCAGCCTCCTCAAGAAATATAGCCACTGCTGAGCCCTCTTTAGCACCTGTGTGGTGTTCAGTGTCCAGGTGAGGTCCTCACTGATGTGGACCCCTAGATATTTAAAATTGATCACTGTCTCCACTGCAAAGTCTCGGATAAGCAGTGGCTGATGAGGCTGCCTCTCCCTATTCATGTATGATATGCTACATGACCACCTTCCCATTGGGAAAACTTGCCCTTTATCCAATATGACGGCTTTCAAGATGGAGGCCATGTTCTAGACATAGCTTAAAAGTTAGGTCCCGCTCACCCATTACTTGCTGGAGTATTTAGATATGTCGTTTTCCCTTTTGTTTCTAAAATAAAAGGGTGTCCTATGACTCTTATTCCCTGAAATAACTATAATCAACAGCACAGTAGTGTTGACTTGGTGCAAACGGAGAGGATCTTCAAGGATATTTTCACATAAATAAAATCAATACACGAATAACTCGTTAAATGTTAACTCTGTAATATTTTAAAGTCACCAATTATCTTTATGGCAATTAACACATTTTCACTGCTTGGCCATATGAGGCACCTGTACTTAAGATTCGCAAGATATACTTAAGATTATTTTTGTCTATGCATGATGCCAAAACATGCATGGCATATGAGCAGAGAGTTTGCACATTCTTAAATAAAATTAATACTTTGCATTAAAAGAGTATCATTTTGGTACTTGCTGTTGAACATGGCACCTCAGTAAATCCTGTCAGGGAAATCCCAACGAAGGAAGAAATGACGAAAAAAATGTTAGAGAATTTTTTTTTAAATCTGTGGAAGCTCACATTTTCTGATTCTATGGCTGTGTGGTCTTTCTACAGTATATTCGGGAAAAAAAAAATATTTATTTGGGGTCAAATAGGAGAAAGCAAAATCTCATTAAATTCAGTGAACTGTTCAAATTCTTAATTTCTCAAATTCTAAATTTTTAATAAACTGTAGCAAAGCTATATATAGGGTGAGTGTACCTTTTGCATTATGCCTCTGCAAAGGTTGACAAAACCATTCTAGAGATTTTTTTCATTAGTAGCGGTGATTCAGACTACCACTACTTACCGTCCACAATCCCAGTTTCTCCAAATTTAGCTATGATAGACGTAACAGTGTTGTGTGCAATTGGTGCTCTTTCTGGGTCAGTTGCTGAAGTCTGTGGCTATGATACAGCAGCTGCATTCCCCGAACATCAGAATCATTCATTCCATCTTCAATTCTGATTTCAGCAAAATATTTGAGACAACAGTCTTCTGTGATATTTTTAATTCTTTCTTATCCAACTTCTCATTGGAAAAACCTGCCCTTGATCCAATATGGCTTTCATTATGGTTGCCATGTTCCTGAAATAGCCTAAAAGGAACTCCATCACCCATTATTTGCAGGGGTATTCAGATATGTCATTTTTCTTTTGTTTCTGAATAAAAAGGTTGTCCTATGTCTTTTGACTTACCCTGAAGTTTTTTAAGAAGAGGATCTTTATTTGGCAAGACAAAGAAAAATATATTTTACATAGAATTTATATGTAACTGCTGTTGATGTTGCATAATCAGGAAGTGAACAACCTTTGTTTACAAAAGCAATTACAAATAAATAAAATAACTTTTTGAGGAAAAAAAAAAAATTTCAACCACCTCAAAAGGATATATATTTTTTGACAAATATTTATTTTTGCTATTATAGTATAAGACTATTTTGGCAGTTTTTACCTATATATAAACGCTTTGTCTGGTATTCTTTTATTCAGCACAACCTAGATTAAATGACCCAATTATTTTTCCACGTAGAGAATATCAACACACGGACAGAATTACATTTTTTTAAACATTTACGCAAAAGCCATTAACAGACAATATGTGGGTTGCTTTCAATAGTAATGGTTAATTGCATTAGCAAATGATCTAAGAAAATATACCGTAGACTGAACTTTTCAGTCAGCACTTTCAAAGGGAGTTAGAGAGGTCACTTAGAATGATGTCATTTTCATGACATCATAGGAAAAACACCGAACCTGATCTCCACAGCTGGACTGCAGACGTCCAGGAGTTATTGCAGTCCAGGAGTTAAAGGAGACATCTCACCAGCAGAAAACAGAACATGAACAAATTGCGAAATCGTCTCAGATTTCATAGCAAACATCAACAGGACACCCTTAGTCATCAAAGCTGTGCTGTTTAATAATATTTATGCTTTAACTATTTTTTATTTATTGCAACTAATTATTCACAGTGGCAGTGTTGAAGTTCTAAAATGTTACAGCCATATATTCCTAATGATAAGCTTATCTACACGTGCCTAAGAAATTACTCATACCAGTTGAGTGGATATGGCCTTGAGCCAGCCTAATTATAGAGCACAAATCAGAACGGACTGATATGATGTACCACTTCCACTCCCTTAGTTGGTGTAGGTTGACAATCCTAGACAGAGGCCTAACTGTGGGTAATTCACACTGCATATCTGGCTTACAACAGCCAATGCACACAGAAAACACTACTTTGAAAGATCAAAACTACTTGTTCAGCACACCCATTAAGGGGCGTTCTCAGCGTGCGGTTGCCGCCCTCTATGCACTGAGCCACACCTCCAGAGCAGTGGTTTCCCACCCCACTGTGCCTCCGATAATAAAGGACAATACTGGAGACGATAGCGTTGGTCCAACATGAGAAGAGCCAAGTGGTTAAGAACAATCCACAAGAAGTATTACAACATAACAAAAGCTATTCAATCACTCATACAGCAGCCGGGTTTCCATCCAACTGTTTACTAACTAGTCAAATATAAGATAAAAACTGAAGCAGTACACATTTTAATAAAACAGACCACCACTCAATTGGTGGCAAACTGGCTTTGCTTTATAAATGCATCTGTTTTTTTTTTAAAAAACAAAAAAACAAAAAGGGGCCCCAGACAATCATTACTTGTATTTTCAGAGCCCTATAATTTAACCTGTTACCTGCTATAATTTGGCTTGGTTTTTAACTGCTGGTTATCTTTTTTGTCATGTTGTTTTAGCGTTGTTACTGCCTGCCTATTTTAGGTACATCGTGCAATGTCTACAATAGGCTTATACAGGTTTGAACAACCTTAAGGCAGCAGATATTAAACAGCATTTGAATCATATTCTTCTTTGTTTTGTGCTATTAATTAAATATTTAGAGATTTTAGACATGAAGGAATAAAGTTTCTTTTAAAAAAATATGCAATTAAAAAAAAAAATAAAAGTTCTATGATCACATTCGTTATTAAAAAAAAAAAAAAAACATTATGCCAGTATAAAGTAGTGTACAGTCATGGCCGAAATTGTTGGCACCCCTGAAATTTTTCCAGAAAATGAAGTGTTTGTCCCAAAAAAGTACTGCAATTACATGTTTTATTATTTTGTGTTTAAACAATACAGAACAAAACATGAAAAACTCCAAAAATGTGTCAGACAAAATTGTTGGCACCTTTTCAAAATTGTGGGTAAATACCTTTGTTTCAAGCATGTGATGCTCGTTTAAACTCACCTCACCCTAACAGGTGAGGGCAGTATAGAAAAATTACACCTGAAACCAGATAAACAGCAGAGAAGATAACTTAATATTAGCATTGTGTGTCTGTGTGTGCCACACTAAGCGTTGAGAACAGAAAGAGGAGAAGAGAACTGTCTGAAGACTTCAAAACCAATATTGTGGACAAATATAAACAAATTCCAAGGTTACAAGTGCATCTCCAGAGATCTTGATGTTCCTTTGTCCACAGTGCATAACATAATCAAGAAGTTTACAGCCCATGGCACTGTAGCTACTCTCCCTGGACGTGGACGAAAGAGAAAAATTTATGAAAGGTTGCAATGCAGCATAGTCCGGATGGTGGATAAGCAGCCTCAATCAAGTTTCTTTCAATCTGTCCTGCAGGCTCAAGGTGTATCAGAGAAAATCAATCGACTGTTCTGGCATGTAGTTATACATGATAAAATAAACAGGGTTTACAAAGAAAAGAACACAGAACCTACAGTCAAGTATAGTGGAGGTTCAAAGATGTTTTGGGATTGTTTTGCTGCCTCTTTCACTGTGTGTCTTGACTGTGTACAAATCTGAAGATTACCAAAGGATTTTGGGTCGCAATGTAGTGCCCAGTATGAGAAAGCTGGTTTTGCGTCCTAGGTCATGGGTCTTCCAGCAGAACAATGATCCCAAACATACTTCAAAAAACACCCATAAATGGATGGAAACAAAACTTCAAACAAACAAAGCTGGATCTAAATCCCATTGAACAGCTGTGGAGAGATCTTAAAAATGCTGTTGGGAGAAGGAACCCTTCAAAGATAAAAGACCTGGAACAGTTTGCAAAAGAAGAGTGATCCAAAATTTCAGTAGAGAGGTGGAAGAGGCTTGTTGATGGTTGTAGGAAGCGATTGATTTCAGTTATTGTTTCAAAAGGGTGTGCAACTTAATATTAAGTTGAGGGCGCAAACAATCTCATTTTTGGAGATTTGCATGAAATTATATCACGTTTGGCTTTTTTCTGTTTTTATGTGTTGTTCCAAGACACACATAGGAAATAAACATGTGTATAACAAAACCTAGTGTAATTGCAATACATTTCTGGGATAGAAAAGTTTCAGGGGCGCCAACAATTTCGGCCATGACTGTATAACTACCAAACTTTGTAGCAATTTGAATTTTTTTTATCTGGGTTTCTAATTTCTGTTTTCATGTCAATAAGTATACATTAAGTTACATTAAGTCTTTATCAGTTGAATGATAAAATAAAAAAAGAAACTTGTTGGATTTAAATATGACTAACCCAACTGAAAACAACCTGTAATTTGCAATGGCTGTGACATGCCTATATAAATGCTACCACTGACATGTTCAACTTGTGTTGCAACCACAGTGAAGAGAGACAATTTCAATGCACCAACAAAGTTACTATGTAAGAGAAGATATCCAGTACCTTCCCAGAGAAACCACTGGTGTTACTCTCCAGTAACACAATGATCCCAAGCACACTTTTAGGTCAATTAAAGCTTGTGTGAGAAATTGGTCCTGAAAAGGTTTGGAGTGACCTCTCAGTCTCCATATTTAAGTCCCATAGAAAATCTTTTGTGGTATTTAAAAGGAGGGTGGGCGGCATGGTGGCTCCGCCTCCTCACAGCAAGATGGTCCCGGGTTCAATCCCAGCATAGAGCGGCCTGGATCCTTTCTGTGTGGAGTCTGCATGTTTCCCCGTGTCTGCATGGGTTTTCTCCCAAAGTTCAAAGACATGCATGTTAGGTTATTTGTTTACTCTAAATTGGCATTGATTTGTGTGTATATAACTGGTTATGATATAACCTTGTTTATGTCGTTGAAATGGCCACTGATGCCGACAGAAAAGTTAAATAAGAAGTATGAGAAGCTTGCCAGCACTTCCTGAAATGGCTTATTGGAAATAAATGAAACTTAGTATTTGGTAAGTGTTGGAATAATAGTGCACAAGGACATTTTTCACATGAACTCCATAACTAATTAATTATGTCACAAAATGTACTCATTACTTATGGAATTTAATTATAAATGTAATTTAATTATAAATGTCATGTATATTTAATCATTTATTATGTTAGTACCCCATGATTTGAACTATATATTTGAATCTGCACCAGAATGGACACTGGTACTTTATCAGACCATAGTGCAATGACAGGCCATTCTGACTGTGACTCTTATGAAACGGACAATAAACCATTCGCATCATTAAACAACATCAATGTTTGATGTGAATGCTTATTTTAATGTTTCTTCTATATATTTTCTTGTGTTTTTCCACTGATGTCTTTGTAGTGTATATAGATATACTATGACTAGAGTCATCGTAGTGCATTGTAGAGCATTGTACCTAGTGTGTACACAATGTTTGCTACTGTAAAAGCAAAATTTCCCCAAGGACCAATAAAGCAATTCTTTCTTCCTAGCCTGTTTCTTCAATCATAAGAAAGCTTGCACAAAGGTGTATAGCTACATGGAGAAGTTCTTATAACAAAATATTCACTGCACACTTGTCTACTGAAATTCTATCTCAATCAATTAAACAGCATGCTTTATGTGGTTTAAAATTATCACATAGTGTAAGAATGTTTGTTTTATCTGGGAAATTGACATCACAAGAAGAATGAGTCCCAGTTAAATTACAGTAGCTGCTGCTGGGTCCAAGATAAAATTTCAGCTTATGTGCCTATAATCAGTGAACATCTGGATGTAGAGTGACACAGACATATGGCTTATTTCATGTATTTCATTCTCAGAGATTATGCTCTCTCTGTAACATAGCTGGTCAATGTTCTTTAAGTACTGATGAAATTCATGATAAGTTTACAAAATATCCTGAGGCGTAAATATATAACTATAGGTTTGTGTGATCTAGATCTAGCTGGTCGTTGATGATAAATGTTTCTTGTTCTTGTTATTCTTTTGCAAAATGTGGTTTAACTCCAGCAAAGTCATGTTGTATGTAAGTGCTGATGGGTGAAAAAAAAATCTCAAAGCATGTTGCATGCTGGGTAGTATGATGAAATTAAAACATATTTACATATACATTGACCAGCCACTTTATTGGGTACATCTTGCCTGATATGACCCCCTTTCACCCTCAGAACTGCATTGATTCTTCATAGCATATGTTCAAAATGCTGTAAGCGTTTCTCAGAGGTTTTTCTCCATATTGACTTTTTAACAATGAAGTTGCTCTAGATTAGTGGAAGAACACCCATACTGCAAATCTTCTGTTCCACCACATCCCAAAAGTGCTCTATTGGATTGAGATCTGCTGATAGTTACTTTTTTAATCATTTTTATTATCCCATGTAAAAAAAAAACATTTTACAAAGTATTTTAGATTTAAGACTGTGCTTGATGAAATGTCTAACTACTTGTGGCATGATTTTACATGCAGGGTAAAAATAAAACTTAAAAAGCAGACTTCTGCTTCACGTTTTAATCCCACTGTTTTCCAGATATGGTCTATACCACAGGGTGCAGAGGTAAGTGTTCCAGCAGTAATCACAAAATGATCTCAAAGAATTGTCCCCTCTCTCAGACACAACCTATCGTAACTCCGTTTCAAGGAGATGCTGGTTGCTGTTCTGTGAAGTGACTTTCACCCATCAACACTTACATACAACATGACTTTGCTGGAGTTAAACCACATTTTGCAAAAGAATAACAAGAACAAGAAACGTCTGATTCTGATTTATCATCAACAACCAGCTAGATCTAGATCACACAAACCTATAGTTATATTTACGCCTCAGGATATTTTGTTCTGTGAAAGGACATATACTGTATATAAATAAAACATGACTTTACATGATGCCTGATTTGACCAGAAGGTGCTACCAAGCATTATACTGGGTAATCAAGGTGGTGGGCTAGCACATAAATGCATAATATAATTAAGAATATTGATAGATTTTTTATTAATAAGTGTGCACCATCAGTCTGTTCACTTTAACAACCGAGGTAAGGTCAAATATAACAAATTATAATCAGAAATAAAAATCAGTTTTAACTCTGCATGTTGTGACCGTAAACAGGAAATCAACTTGGTCACTTTACAGCCATGTGCTCACTGTACTAACTCTGTTGATGTGTTTAGAGAATTTTCTGTACAAATTACTCGTGTTTATGTGTATGACTCTCCGCTTCTTACTCCTTTGCTATCAAAGCCCCCCTACCCCTTCGCAGTGTTCAGTTTCATCAGGCTGATCTTGAGTTTTATTTGTAATATTGTCTATTAATACATTTTTGGCTTCAGTCATTTCAATCACTTATCAATCACTTGTGTATTTACATGTCATTTGTATGCAGTTTTTTGTAAAATATATAAGCTGATTTACATTACAGTAGCATAAAAGACTATAGTAATTATAGTAATGTTTATTTTGATCAACAACCTGTTTCATAGAATGTAATCATTATATAGATGCCAATTCTTGTTGACAATTGTTATACGTATGATATCCAGTAGTTTGAGCAGTACATTTTAAGCATTTTACCTGTGGTATTTTTATGCATTTATTTTTTCCAAAGGTACTGCAACACTGACCTTAAACACAAACATGTCCACTGCTGCCTCTTTGGTCTTTTAGTCTTTTTATGGTGGTAAATGAATAAGCATGCATCAGCTTTAGGTGGCAACATGTGTTAGCACTTCAAGTGTACAAAGTGAAAAAGAGGAAAGTGGCACTTTTCCGCCGTGGCCTCCGGCTTGGGAATAACTTCCTATGTTGTATAAGCTACTCAATAATGTAAGATGCCAGATAAAATATACATTGACTGGACTTTCAATACATAGGCAGCCTGGGGCCAGGAAAGGCAGTGGCAGAGCTGGGACAGTAAACCCAAATACCCACTACAAAAGGGTGCTGAGGTTAAATAATGAGACATGACCATGTCGCTAAAAGACAAGCAGCTGCAAAGAGTAAAGATGCCTGCCATTTAATGAACTTGTAGCACCAACTGAGCCAAAAAGCACAGATGTAAGGTCTTGAACTTCAGCACTGAGGTTAATCATAATAAAAAGATCAACCTTTAAGAAATCCGAAAATAACACTTACAAAGATTAATAAAATTTTGGAATAAGGTTAGAACTTTACTGCTGCTTATTATTAAATAAATAAAATCATTTACCACATTCCAAAGCATTGCTTCAGCAGAACAATGATGAATGACAAGCAAGTAATGTATTTTCCAATGCAGTAAGCATTTAGCAAAAATAACATAAACCTTATATTGTTTCAAGTCTGCTCTGTTGTCGGCAGCATGGTGGCTAGGTGGGTAGCACCACTGCCACACAGCAAGAAGGTCCTGGGTTCAGTCCCAGAGTGGAGTGGCCTGGGTCCTTTCTGTGTGGAGTCTGCATGTCCTCCCCGTGTCTGCGTGGGTGTACTCCTGGTACTCTGGTTTCCTCCCACAGTGAAAAGACATGTGTTAGGTCAATTGGTGCCTTTAAAAAGTGGCTCTTAGTGTGTGACTGTGTGCGTGACTGTGTGTGTGTGTGTGTGTGTGTGTCTAGGGTTGTTTCTGCCCTTGAGCCCAGAGTTGCCGGGTGGGCACCGGCTGGCCAACAACCTCGTGTGGATTAAGCAGAAGATAATGAAGAATAATGAACGCTCTGTTGTCCTCACCGACCTGTTTAAATATTCCTATAAGCCAGTCATCACAGTTAAGTAATCAGATTTAATTTGCAACCGTTTAAAATAAAGGTACAGGCCAAGAACATAACTTTGTACGAGTGTCTTTTGTTTTTGATTTTATAGTGCACACACTCCAAGCTTTTCTGGCCCACAGTTAAAATTAAAATGCAAATGATTGTTGCATTATCAACAAAAAAGCAGCCACTCAAGTTGATGGGAATAAATCAAATCAAACACCAGATGGACAATTTCACACATGAACAGTCAAAATGCACAGGACAATATGCATGTTCGCTATCTGAGAAAGAGAGAGAAGGAAACGGCAGTATTATGCATGATGAATTATAAAGCATAATAAAGTGTGGTAAACTGAGAAATAAGGAGCGGGTCATTTGAACAGACGAAGTGCTGCTGGAACATTTGCATCATAGCCTCACTACATGTTTTATTGACAGATTTGGGACACAATGTTTAAAGGTTTGATTTGAAGATCTCAGGTGAAAACCTCCAAGCATTCGATCTGTTCTTCGTATAGAGAACAATAACATTTGTGCAAAATGTGACATATGCCCTCAAATACATGGGTTGTTTCAGCAGGGTCTCTGGGGTTCTCTGCATCTCTCACTATCGCCATCTGTTTTACAGGGAGTCCAATCCCATGCTGCATTGCCTCGCTCTCATTCACAAACCACAACCTTCACACAGCCTGGTATTTCAAGGAATAACTGCCATGCCACAATCAATGAAGTGTTCATTGTGGCATTACTAATAGTCTGAGATGCAGCAGGTATGTGAGATGATGCATACAGGAGTATTCATTTTTATTCCTTTCATTCCATCTTATCCTTTATGACTTCACATAAGGTTCAATAAAACACCCTTATAATACAAATAATTAACCATTTATCTTCACTTGCATCACATCATTCTTTCTACCTTTTAGCAAAAATGAAATAACAAAAATGGAGCAAAAATTTAGATGACAATTGATGAGATGAGAATTGAACAAGTATTTTACATTATTTACAACTGTACTTATA
>JAUZST010005074.1:0-15847 GCA_034779995.1 Parotocinclus haroldoi
ATAAAAGGAAACTTCTTCCTACCTAAAAATGGCAGCTTTGGAAACACCATGCTTACTTTGTAAACATCACATTTCAAATCTTTATTGGATAGCGTTTTAATACTGAACAGTTAGAAAATGAAAACTAGAAAATTTAGTCACACCCACGAAATCCCAGTCAAGTGCGCACATGGTAGTTAAGGAGTTACAGGTACAGTTTTTAAAATACTATCCCAGAATCAGCCTTTGAACAACAGGCATATTTAGTATACCTAAGTAAGTAAACCAAATTAGGCAAGGAAAAAAACACATATGTCAGCTTTGTACTCTGAACTGAAGTAACCTTTATTATTACTGCTACCAACACTTAAGACACAAAATAGACGAGAGAATTCAGCACTTTGATGAGAATGGCAGTCCTAGCAGCATTGACAGCATTGTCTTAATGCTAGTCAGCATTGCTAATCAGCTTGCTTTCTCAGGCAGCAGGCAGATAATGTTTTTACTTCTTTCACTATGTGCTCAACAAGAAAGAAACAAGAGTTCATTAATTAGAGCAGGAAGCAAAATATGACATTCCAGGTAATCTGAGACAGAGAGGCTCAAATTATTCCTCTAAACCCACTCATCTAGCGAAGCTTGTCTTAGTTTAGGATTCCGGTGCAATTTTAACAGGCTTTTCTGGGGTTGTGCATAATTTGCGCCACTTGTGTTTAATGGCTCAAATACAGAGAAAGATGGCTCGTGGTGGAATTCGCTTCAAACATTTAATCATGGCAATGGCAATTACAATCTTAGGCACGGATTAGCACTGAAACTTGCTAAATATAATGCTTTCCGAACGTGGCCTTGGTGGATGGAAGCGGATAAATCGTGCCGGGTCTTTCTTTGTGTGCTTCTCTGCCAGCCTTAAGACTCTCTAACGTGCCATGACTTGAAAGCAGCTATTTGATTGTTATTAAATATGAATCTCTGTGGCATGACAATAAAGATGCAGTCAGGGCTAACTTTGCGGAGTCTGAGACAA
This sequence comes from Parotocinclus haroldoi, assembly GCA_034779995.1. Taxonomy (NCBI): domain Eukaryota; kingdom Metazoa; phylum Chordata; class Actinopteri; order Siluriformes; family Loricariidae; genus Parotocinclus; species Parotocinclus haroldoi. The sequence goes on from JAUZST010005074.1 coordinate 1,007, forward strand.
AACAAAAACTCAAACTGTTGAGTGAAGAATGAGTCCAATCATTCGGTTCCAGAAAAAAATGGTTAAAGGAAAAATATCTGTATGTGTTGTTGTAGGTTCGAATTATTTACGGATTCACTTTGACCGGCGTTGAAATCTATAAAATCAGTGGACAATACAACGACCAGTCAAGAAGTACAGTCAAACCTTTCTAGAAAGTTTCTAGAAAAGGCTTGGATGACAAATAATCAGATGACAGGAGCTCTATATCCATTATTTGATGTGGGAAATTCCTTACCTCATACTGGCATCTAAAACTTTTATAGGTTTAGCTTAATGTAGTGTCATAGGAGACTTTTTTTGTTTTCTGTCTTGCTCTCTTTCACTCTCTCTCTCTCCATTAGTTTTAGTGTCATGTTGTGTTTTTTGTGTGTCTGTGTTAAACCTACAGACAGAAGCAAGTTTCAAACACTGTGTTCACCCACATTATTAGACACGTATGCCACTGAGCAAACAGACACGTTCAAAAGACGTCCGCAGAGAGGCCAGAATGAAAGTCTTTGCGACGTCTTTTTTAAACGTCTTTTAGACATCTTACACTGACGTTCGAATTATGTCCACGACAGAGGTAAAAAGGCAGGTCATTTTTAACATTTAAAAGATGTCCATAAGGAAAGTATTTGCAACGTCTTTCTTAAACGTCATTTAGAGTCCAGAATCAACATTTTTCAATGTCTTTTTAAAACATATGCAAAGCCCAATACAATAAAATATAAAGGAGATTAAATAAAATATTTCTACAGACGTCCAGCTCCTTGACAGACGTTCAGACAGCGAACCTATTATGTACGTCCACCACACGTGTAAGAGAGGTTCTGGATGTGATACGGGCATGATTTGAATGTCCTTTTAAAGTCGTGTGTTTGCGTCACTCTGTAGATGTAAAGTCAGAGACAATCAATCAACAATCATCTGCTGTTGCACAGTTTCTAATCCTTCAGTTCTTACAGGACGCTTCATAGAGGATGCTGGTGGCTGGGCATTTTTGGGACTCCAGCAGCAATGCTTTTTCTGAGCCACTCATACCAGCACAACACACTAACACACCACCACCACATCAGTGGCGGTGCAATGCTGAAAATGATCCACCAAACAAATAGGACCTGATATGTGCTGGAACTGTCGGGGTTCTGACCTTTAGAGAACTTTTAAAGCACTTTTTAAAGAAATATTGCCTACATTTTATTATTCTTTTGGGGCTCCCCAGACATTTTATCCAATGGTGTGTTTTTTAGATTGACATTTTTGATCCTGGTATTATATAATACCGATACAGGCTACTGTACTACTCACAAAAATGAGACGATATTTCAAAATGAAACATCCCCTAATGAAATGTGCCCTATATTTGTGAGCAGTGTATATAATTCCATTATGAGGATTGAAGCAGTAATAGCACTGAAAAAAAAAAAAAAACTTTGTCTTCTCTGTAATAAAGGGCTTGATAGCTTTAAGTTTTGTGATCACCCTAAGGCCCAATGCCACGTCTCATGCCGCTTCAGTAAGCTTGAACAATTTTTTTTTTCCTTTTGCATTAAATTCATTTGATTTCTTCTGTTTTCACTGAGGTATTTTTGCTTCATCTGCTTTGTTTTAATAGTTTACGGTGACTGCGAGCGTGAATGAGACATGCCAGTTGCTTCCAAGCACGCATGCTGATTACATCAATTCGACGAGTTTCATCACTGCTTGTTTCCACGTTGTACAACAGTCCCATGAATCAGATGAAGATTAGTTCGTACGTCATGCTTGGCGTGTGGATCTGTTTTGTTTTTAGGCAACTTTGAAGGCCAGTGTGATATATACACGTAAGAATTTAGCTTGAAACGCAGAATCGGGGGTGCCCTGCGGAATCAGGGAATTGTTTTTTTTTCTGCTGAGATCCATCTGCTCTATTCATTGTTGTGCACAACATAACATATGCTGAAGCTTATAGACGTCCTGGCAAGAACCCAGTACATTTTCCCAGTTCAATCAAATCCATGGTGTAACATTGGTATACCTGATTTGCACCGGACCATTAATCAAGTCTTATCCGACTACCTGAAAAGAAAAACTGGAGGGTCTCATTTCTTCATGCATCACTCCACAATCCAAATGCTGAGGTAAAGACGAGCATTGAAAAAAAACAGCCATCTCAGCAGATCACATTCAGTAGTGCGGGCCCAGGAAGCTGGAAATCGCAACCGCTACAATCCAAACAGCTACTGAGAAATTCCATTGAATTCTTTTCAGGCAGGATTTGCCTGGTGAATCGTAACAGTATTTTTGTCAGGCCGTACATCCAAAACGCTAAATAGAAGGAGGTGTTTGGATGGAAACTGCTTGGATGTCTTCAGATATGATTCCTACTGTAATGTTGTCTAACCTGCCTGTATTAATATTTTTAAAAAGCCATGTTAAACAGACAGAGCATGGCTTTCATTTTAGAATTTATCAGTGGAAACTCTTTTTCTTGTTTAAAAAAGAAAAAGATCTTAGCACTGTTCTAGGTATTTAACAATTGGTTTTAAATTGATGAAAAAAACATGTGCTGGATTAATGAATTCTATTTTACATGGGACGGGGGTAGATTAGTGGCTAAACTACTAAACTGTATACCAGAAGGTCCAGATGCCACAAGTGTCTGGACTGTAAGATTGTATTAGCTGTCATGGTTGATATGGACATGTGATCAATGTACAAACCGTCCAAAAGTCATAGGCCACCATTATATTCGACATGCTCTTGTTTTTGCCATTATAATTTATACCCTGTATAAGTATTTCTCAGTTTAGAATACAACCAGGAAACAAACAAAATGTGTAAGCATTATTCAATAGCTGTTAAAAAACAGGCAGGTTCATCAGGATACCAATTTGACCCTTTTACAGTCCAAGGAAGCTTGATCAGGGATGGTGTTTTTGGAAGGGTAGCAGCCAGAAAAGCACTTTTCTAGAAAGGTCACAGGGTGAAAAGGTTAGGATATGCTACAGCTCACAAATATACTGGAAGGAAATCTGTGAAAAAGAGTCTCATGGCTTGACCAATCCAAGTTTTAAATGTTTGGACACAGCTCATGCTATATTTGGTCCTTGTATAAAAAATGTTGGTCCTTGGACAAAAAATACCTAATAGCATGTAACAAACAAATTCTGCATTTGAGACTGGAATTCTTGCCGCCACTGGTAAGCTAGCATGGTTTTGAAACACCTGCAAATTCAACTACCTCCTTCACACTATGGCCTTTAGCATGTCCAAAGGCAATCACTCTTTTTTGACAATCATTAATATCTGCTCTGCAACCCATTTCCCACAAATTCAATGCAATGCACCACCTCTTCTCAATCTACACAATCTACAGTCGCAGAACGTGCAGGTATTTATAGCCTGATCATCCTTGTCCAGCAGCCTGTGTTAGACTTTTGCACAGTAAATTCATAGGACCATCAAAAGAAAAGTTAACGGGGAAACGGATTTGTAAAGTCAGGGCTAGAACCTAACAGAGATAAACGACATCCCTTTTCTCCTGTCTTTATTCCATTTTGTGACTGTGCCAATACACACGGATCAGTTTAGTGTGTTTCAAAACTGAGGAAGAAAACCAGAAGGCTCATTTGTTATGACATGCCGTACAATGGCTTGTCTGGTCATGGACACTAACGGAAGCTTGTATGTCACTTAAATGCTTGCTGACTTTTGAGGTAGACAGTAAGACCTGCAAGTAAGTCTTTGTCCTCCCAGGGTCCGTCCTTCTATATTCTGGGCGTTGTTCCTGGCCACTGTCGCCCTAGGCTAGCTCAATTTGGGATTGGCCTATTAAGATAATATGATGTTGTGAAGCTGCATTGAGACAATGCACCATTGTAAAAAGCGCTATATACATAAATCTGACATTGACATTGACTTTAAGGTACAGTGTGTAGGGCTAATTTGTTTAGCTAGCCCGCTTAAATCACAAATAGTGGAAGCATTAGCCTAAATAAGTTATCTGGAGTTTGCACTTTAACTATTACTATTTTAAATGAATCATGATCCATGGCTGAACCTGACCTGAGAATTTGTGGTTGCTATTTTTAAATTGAGAGCGATACAGCTAAATGCATCGTTTTAAAATATATATAAATAATAACCCACTGAAAGCTTTTGGAATAGTTCTGTTTGGCTTTTAATCATGTTCTGTCCTTTTGTAATTTCTCTGTGTTTTTAGCTCCAAGTTACCTCGTCCATGGGTTTGTGGGTTCCTCTGGGCTTTGCTATCTAGTTTCTTTGTACTTTATCCCTTGCACTTCTTTTCTTTCCTTTGTATTATTTGGCTCTGTGCTTTGCTCACTGATTATTACCTTTTAGCCGTTTTCAGGTTTTGATTTGTCCTTACTTAACCAGTGTTGACTCTAGCCATTAGCTGGTAAAACAAATACAAATTATTCTGCATGACTATCCTGCCTCTCTATGTCATCCGTTGCCGTGAGGTGTGTAGTTTACAAATGGAAGGGATAGACACAGTGCCAATGCATCAACGCATTCTTGTGATCATACAGAGATCAGCGCAAGGGCATGTCAAATCCTGACATTTCAAAAAAAAGGGAATGAAACTGTTCAATAGCACAGCAGGTACCGCAAAGTTTATTCATGGATTACCAAAGAGGAAGCCATGGAAGAAAGAAAAACGTCTGTTTTAAGTTAGCTGAAGACCACCTGAAACGAAGTTTTGCAATTTTGGAACACTGTTATGTGGGTAGATCAAATTAAACTTGGACTTTTTGGTACATTTACACACTTGAAGGACTAAGAGCACTTGAGAACAACACTGAAACCTCGTCTTGCAACACAACAGTGGATCAAAACCCATGGGAAAGGCAACAACAAAGTGACTGAGGCAACATGTTTGTCATCTAAAAGGGCAAAACCAGAAATCTTAATTCCGTAGACATCCTATAGCGTAATCTGAAGCAGGTCATTCAACCACAACATACACAAACTGAAACGGATTTCAACAGACAGGGGGTGTTCCAGGTTTTGGGGGGGGAGTTCCCGTAATTCGTGGAAATGTCCATATCCTCCAACTTGCTGTAAAAATGAATATATTTGACACGAATAAGACATAACGGTCAGATCGCTCTACACTCTACGGCTGAATTATTAAATAATAACCTACCTGGGACTTAACACTCAATGGCCATTTTGTCATGCTTGTGTACCATATACTACACATACTGTACCTAATTCCTATTTAAAAAAGTGTTGGTGTGACTTCACTGCCAGTAAAATAAGTTCCATTCATTCCTCATACTTCTTCTATGGCTCAGCATATCAGCTTGGCGGTCCTGGGACATGAATCCTGGACATTCTGGTCAAGAGTCCAATAACTATCGACTGTGCCACCATAATTCTTACTAAAATGGGCATACAGGTTTTAAAACTCTTATGTTGGGCAATGGGGGAAGGTTGTCTGCTCTAGTAAGTCCCATTTTCTTTTACATCGTGTTGATGGAGGTACAGATGTGTGGCATGGGATGGGAAAATAAGTTATTAGAGGGTGTGCGGATAAAAGCATGTGGTCACCCCTTCTAATTGTTGGGCACTGCTATTTCAGCAACACTCACTCGTAACTCATTCATAATTTAAATCATACATTTCTGGATTCTCCATAGGCAAACAGAATGGGATTTTACTGATTGGACTTTCAATATGGCACATTTATATTTTATTTATAGAGAACTGGTTTGTCACAACTTTGATTTAAGAAATTGCTTTGTTTGGCTAGCACAGAACCTTGACTCCACTTTATTTATCCAGCACTTTAAGCACAACGTCAGCTGAAGTGCTGTACACAGATAATTATAAGGCACGAAACAATACAAACTAATCAAACAGGAGCAAAGTCTCATATTGGGTTGAAGACAACGAATAAAAATGGGATTTAAGACAATGAAGAAGCCTTCTAATATGTACTGGAAGGTGGTTTCATTATTTCGGGGGAACAATGTACATCAAAATGCTCTTTGGAAGCTTGTGAAATAATTACAGTAACTATTTAGTGATATGTTTATTTACACTATATGATTTGTCTTGAAAGCCATTGGATTAGATTACAGAAACATGCAAATTAGACAATTTATCACATCCTGTTGGCTCCCAACTGTATACGTATTATACTTATGAAATGTAAAGCAATTGCAAAACCATCTGAAACCTCTGTTGTTCCCACCTTGCGGTTCTAAACACATTCTAGAAAACTCAATATTGGTTCCCATTTTTTTCTCGTGAGATAATCCAAGCATCTAAACATACGTACTGTAAATGTATGGGTGGAGGGTTAAATATGTGCAGCACTGCTTCACTGGGAAATAGAAGAGGGATACAATCTCTGCTGAATCATTTTGTGAGAACGCCCTCGGTCCTCTGGGCCCAATTTTGTTCTGAATATTAGATGTAATGATACATTTGTGAATCTTCCACAGATGGTATCATTCTGGGAAAATGACATCTGAAAGACTTGAAGGAAGGACAAGAGAGAGAGAGAGAGAGACAGAGACAGAGACAGCGAGAGAGAGAGAGAGAGAGACAGAGGCACCAATATTTCCAATGTTACCAGTGGTCATGTTATCATAGTTAATAAATTGCTAATACTAGTTATATTAATACTTCTACCTAAAGTTTGTGCTGGTGATTTTCACATTCTAGCTCTTACACACATTTGAACTGTTTCTATCTATAGTTCCTATTTATAGTACTTATATTAGTAATTATATAGTTATTATATAGTAATTATATTATTATAGTACCACCTTAAACTCAAATGAGCACTCCTTCAGTGTGCAATGGATGTAATATGGTCTATCAGGGTCTCCTTTAGTCTGCCCTGGGTCACCAGGTGAGCAAATTTATGCTGTGTCTGCCATAAATGTCCACATGTGAAAATGACACTCCCACAGGAATGGAAGCTGATTTAGGTGAACCAGGATGGCATGGACCCGGCTACACGATGCCCGTATGGAACTTCACCTCGGCTCCATCCCTCGAGAATGCAGAGAACGGCTCGTATGAAGGTGGATCGTATTTCTGGCTGCTGCAGAACAGCTCGGCAGGTGTCACTCAAGCTCTGCCTGTGGCCAGGGTACGAGACATGGCACTAGCCCGGGCAGAGATGGGCATCCTGAGTCTAGTCCTGGCACTCACCACTCTGGGGAACAGCTTTGTGCTGTGGGTCCTGCTGCGGAGGCGCAAGCACAATGCACCCATGCACCTGTTCATGGTTAACCTGTGCGTGGCCGACCTAGTGGTAGCCTTTTTTCAGGTACGCATGTGAAGTAGGGAAATCAAATCAACACAACTACATAAGCTTTCCAGTATTGTTGAGCCTCTCCATGTAAGAGCATTTAAATGCTAAGCACATTCCATTATGTACCTCTTTTTGATTTGTCTATTGTAGAGCATTTCGGTATTTCTTTTAGCTTATGAATCACTGATTTTCCTAAACATTGTTTTCGTTTAACTTGGTGAAACCTGCAGCCTGCACAATGTTTTTAGAGCTTTACTCTAAGTGCTGAATCACGCTGTGCAAATATTCATAAAATAATTACCGTACACTTATCATGTAGGGACACTATTGATCTACTTGTGCTATTACACACCCGTCCCATAGCATGAGGGAGCTCTGTGAACTCAAGGATTAGATTGGCCTCTGTTCATATAAAATAAGAACCTGAAGACAGAACAGAACCCCAGTGAGACTGGGACAGGATGTGCGACTGGAGACAACCATCACCTCAGAATAGGCTGTACACAAACTGCTCGGCACTGGGAATAAGTCTTCTACTGACTGAGCAACCTTAATTTTTGTACCCCCTGTGGCAAAACATGAGATCAATCAATGTTGACATTGGAATGGATTGACATTCAGCATTGGGTACCACTGTTCTAGAAACTGGGCAAAACCACTTCCTATACAGCCACTAGTGAGCCTGTTGTTGCGCTCAGCTCAGATCTCTTTCTGTGGGTCACGTCTGACTCTCACTGGGGTTCCATTCCTCATCAGGTCACATCCCAACTCATTGTCCCGTTCCATATTCTCATGTCCTTGTATCTCACCTTTCCAGAGGCCAGTCAATCTCTTTAAATCTCAGAATTCTTAAGGCAATAAACTCATCAATTTCATAACAAAATGGACCTGGTTGGAAGACACCACCACAATAAGATGCTAGCCCACCACAAGTATGACAACTATGAACTGGTGATGCATTCAGGGTAGATGCTCATCTGCACGTTTTATAATATTAAATACAAAAACAAAGTTATAGTGATGCTGTCACATACAGAGAGCACTTTTGCCTGATTGGGATAAGTGGAGTCAAAACCTTTTGAACTTTTAGTTAATTAGCTCTTTTGACATCCAGGAAATGACTGTCGGGAATTAGATGTTCTGCCCATGTTGATTTCTTCCAAGCTCTCAAAAAATGTGTTTATGAAGCCCTATAATGGACTGGACTCCTGCCCAAGTCCTATTACCGCCTTGCAGATGGCCCAGAATAGACCCACAGTCACTCATCTGAATAAAGTGGATTTGGAAGCTGGCTGAATGGTGCTTGTGTGTGAGAATTGATGAATTGATTGCACATGTTTGATTGGACGGTCAGGGTGACTGGTTAGTCCTGATACCTGATTACCTAATCTGATGTACAGCAATTTTTGTACAATTTGCCTAATTTTGTTGGTCATCCTGTAGGGTAATTTTCTGACAGTGTATGCAGTGTTTGCTGGATTATTTTTAAATGATTGTATGTTTTATTAGGGCATGATTTTCCTTCAATGACTTCAGGTTCTCCCTCAGCTGGTGTGGAAGTTCACAGAGAAGTTCCAGGGGCCCGATGCTTTGTGCCGCACAGTGAAATACATGCAGATTGTTGGCATGTTTGCATCCTCCTACATGATAGTGGCCATGACCGTGGACCGCCATTACGCCATATGCTGCCCTCTGCAGGCCTACAGACTTGGAGCGATCTCACGTTGGAACATGCCCATCACAGTGGCCTGGGGGCTGGCGCTCGTGCTCAGTTTACCACAGGTAAGACGCTGCATTCATTCCGTTTATGGAAATAATGGATTGCAGAAATCCACAATGCTTTTCCATACGGATTAGAGTCATTATACGTGTAACAAGAAATGAACACCAGGGGCTATATGCACATAAATTATTAATGACAGGAACTGTTACCAGGTGGGTCTGACTATTTATACCTGCTGATCTTTTATTCTGGAACCTGTAGTGTATAAGGAGAATTAATTACTAGATTAAAGGTAATTTCCTTTCATTGTGCATCCTTAATACTCTCATTGTTTTGAACTTTCCACGTAGGACTTTAGACAGATTGTTGTTTAATAATTCCAGCTCTGTTATGGCTAGCTTTGAATGCCCAGACATTTCACCAATAGAAAACAGACCTTGGGGATTGTTTGTTTTCGTCTGAGAACAGATTCCAGGACCAACAACACCCGGTGCCACAAACGACCCCTGAAGAGCACACACAGAAAACACAACCACTTGAATCACAAGTACACACAATGGCAGACAAGGGAAGGCGAGCCAAAATGAAAGGTGGCCCAAAGCGGCAAAGCACGGCATAATTTCAAATGGAGACTTGCTTTAAGTGTCAAAGCATCTGAGTTTTTCAAGTGAATTTCCAAACTAGTTTCAAACAATCTCACAGCACATCAAAACTTGAAGCAGATGGGCTACAGCAACAGAAAGCCAGAAAACCTCCTGTCATCTAAGCAGAGGCAGCTGAGTTTACAATTCATCCAATTGGCATGACCAACATGAAATTTGCAGCAACCGCACAAAGCTATAGTGTCAATATGGACCAAACCGCCTGAGGAACATTTCTAGAATTTAAACCATAAAGAGTTAAGGCTGTTCTGAAGGCCGTTAAAAAGCGGGTCAAACCCTGTACTAGCAAGGTGCACCTAAAACGTGGCCCATGAGTGTACGTCTTCTTGTTCATGGCTGATTGTGTCTGAGTAAGGAAATTAAAAATGCACATCTGGATTTAAGATGTTAGTATGATTGCATGCAGATCTAGCATGCATTTTTAATGTTTGTACGCTATTGCTAATAATTGAAAACATAAGTCAAGGATGTTGAGCAAGAGAACAATGAGTAGCAATCGAACCGGGTGTTTTACGGTGGTGCAGCAGGTAGCGTTGTTGCCACTATCCAGTTTCAGTTCCTGTCTCAGGACACTGATTGGTATAAGAGATGACATGTTCTCCCCAAACTAATGTCTTTAGATCTATTGCTTGATGTAGCTGTGCTTGACTATGTAATAACTGCACACCCATTTCACCTTCGCTAGGTGTTTATTTTCTCCCGGTCTGAGGTGGCTCCAGGCGAGTTTGAGTGTTGGGGTCATTTTGCCGACCCCTGGGGCCTCAAGGCTTATGTGACATGGATGACTCTGGCTGTCTTTGTCCTTCCTACTTTCATCATCACAGTGTGTCAGGTAAAAACAACTCTTCTTAATTCTGATAGTATATGGAATGGGCAAGAGGTGATTGACTGGCTGATAATATGTACTGTCGATCCCAAGTCCCTTCACATCAATTTCTATTTGATACTGAAGCATAAGTGCAGTGCATCGAAAGCTCAATAGAGCAAACTGATGGTAATGCTTTATGCATTGTGGTAGTGCCGATTAACGACCAATTAATCGCTTAAACAACCATGGTTCACCGACAAATATATATAGAAACACAGAGCACCGTGATTTCCAAATAGTACTGTTGCACTGGATTTATCTACTTAATTGTTTCAAGTGTTCAAAAGGTGATGCTGCATTACCTGTTCTGTTTCTTTCAAGTGGACACATTCCCTCTTAGTTGTGTGCAGCCAGTGTGGAAATGTTCATATTCCACTGTGTGCGTTTACATTTTGGTTCTACAGGGTGACTCAAAAGGCACAGGAAACCCTTTTATTTCAGAAACAAAAGGGAAAATAACATATATGAGTACTCCAGCAAGTAATGGGTGAGGGGGTCCATCCTTAAGGCTATGCCTGGAACATGGCCAGCATTTTGAAAGCCAGGATCTTGAAAGCTTTTTTCAATGGGGAGGTGGTCATGTAGCATATCCAAGAAGACCAGAATTGTTTTAGAAATTGATTGCTGCAACCAGATTTGCAATATCTATTGTGGTTCAAAAGTTCTGTAACTTTTGACTCTGTACAGTGTTTGCTTGTTAATTGTGTAGTTCCCGGAGAGAGTGATATGTAGAATAGTTTAGGCTTTGGGTGCTGTGTAGATCATGTTTTCAGATAGCTTTCGTGTGACTCTAAGAATGTCCAAAGTAACATTTCAGTGTCATTAAACCGGTATGCTTGTAATCTTTAAGTAACGTATTCATATTTTTAAAATAATTTTGATTTGCTGTTTAACTGATTATCTCATTTTCATTCTGCTTTAGCTTAGTAAGGGTCAGAGTTTGGGACGTAACAGAAGGTGGGGATGGTGGCTGCAGGCACAGACATATGCATATTCTATATAAAGAGCCAGTTTATCACTCAGGGCTCACTCCTGGCCTTCCACTCCAGCCACTCTTTCTGTCAGCCACTTAATTGTTTATACATTTTTAAAATCTTATAAGTCTACGTACTGCACGTTTCTCATAACTGTCTCCCTTCCAGGTGCGAATATTCAAGGAGATCCATGACAACATCTACCTAAAATCCAAACGGGTAATGCGGCCTGAGAAGAAGAAGAAGAGTGTCGTTCTCTTGCACTTGCCCAGTCTGAGAAAGCAGAAAGCCAATGCCAGAGAGAGGGAGAGAGGACGCAGATGCATTGCGAGGGATGTGCCAAGAGAATTGAACTCAAGGAGCAACGGTGACTCATCCCCATCGCAATATAAAGCCCTCGACTTCCATGAACTGCAGCCAGACTGCTGTGACTATCCATTACAGGTCGACCAGGATCGGAGTGAATTTCAGTACGGCGCCCGGTCCCCTGATGTATTGTCTCACACACGCACAAAGACAAATCACAGCAACTCAGCACCAGTTCTAAACCGGGCGCCACTTCGCTGCTCTTCCTCGTTTTCGTCACGCCCCGTGGCTCAGCCCCCACCGGGTGTGTCCAGAGCAGTGTCCAAAACGGTGAGGATGACTCTGGTCATAGTGCTGGTGTATACGGTGTGCTGGTCGCCGTACTTCACGGTGCAGCTCTGGGCTGCTTGGGACCCCAATCCACCAAACCAAGGTGAGATCGTATGTTCGATCCAAATGTTCTACCTTTTCCAATAATCAAGCAGCCAATCTCTGCACTGTTTTCTTATTAAAATAACATTCAATTGATCTCAAAACATGGCTAAATGGATGACCAGTCATAATTCTGAGATCTCTGCATATCTACAAACAGATTTCCTAGCAACTGGCTCCAGTTTGATGCAAAGTTTGGGAAACCTTGGTCAAATGCAGATCCAGTGGACCAGTGGTAAGAGCCAACTGCTGGAACCTTCAGCTCCTGTGGGCCTAGGTACTGGTTTATGGCTTCGCGATCAATGCCTCAGGCTGCATCTAGCGATTCTGGAATTAGCCTACCAAACCAAGGCCTGTGAACCTGACCAGGATAAGCAGTAGTCACACTGGATATTTGCACTTGGTGTGGCTCTAAAAAATAGATGTGGGATAAAAGGCTTCTGTTTTCACTTTTGAAATTTCTAGCTCTCAGCACTTCATTTAAGACTCCATTGTGTAAAAAAAAATTAAATGGCATTTGGAAGTTATTTGGGCTATGCTCGATGGCAGTGAAGGTTTTGCACCACTGAGCAACTCTAAAATTACTCTGCTGTTATGGGCTACTGCAGTGGTTCCGAAACACACACACACACACACACACACACACACAGAACCAGTGTGCCACTGAAGTTCTGAGACCTTACATAATATACTGGATCATCTATTTAGATGGGCAGCGATGGATCAACAGTTACAATGTCCCAGCATTGCCAATCTATCACTGCCCTTGAGCAAGACCATTAACCACCAGCTGCATGGTTTGTACGTTTTAAGACTACGTCAGATGTCGCTTTGAATGAGATGGTCTGCCAAATTCTGGATATAGAAAGCATCCTGTTTTAGCCCCACTTATCCTGGTCAGGGTCTGCACCCTCACCCGGCATTGACTGAGAGCAGGCAGGAGAACATTCAGGACAGGACTCCAGTCCAGCACATTGTTCTGTAAACACACGACCGACCACCACATTGCAAGCCTCACTCTCAATTTGTACCCAGGCCCTGAGGAACTGCTGTATCCAGCAGCTGGCTCTTAGCACCGAGCCACCGGAGCTGTTGCTGTAAATGTTTCCTCTAAGAAATCAACAAAATATGTCATTTGACCAGTTGTGCCAAAATTTGGCATAAGAAGCTTGGGGTGACTCATTTGTTTCTGCTCGAAATCTATTGACCAAAAATAAGCTGAAGTAAAACACAACCGTGATGTGCTACACGCGCTGGGCACAGAGCATCTCGTATACCTACAGCCAGGGTGCCAGTACGGGGAACTAAAAACAACACAGGTCATCGCTCAGCTTGGTCTTCGGATTTTTTCCGCTTTTAAAGGGGGTACTTGAATGCAAAAGAAGATCAAGTGCCATGATGTAACAGCCAGCTGTCAATGGGAGTCCAAGAGAGACTGACTGCTCTTGTATTTTGGATGGTAATAATGATAATGATGATAATAATAATAATAATAATAATAATAAGTTAAATTTTTATAGCGCCTTTCACAAACCCAAGGTCGCTTTACAGGAGGATTGTACACAGCAAAATACATTACACAAAAACATATGTTCAAGAAGAGGAAAAGCACAGCTGGAACAGGTGTGAGGTTTTGAATTCAGGTAGAGAACTAAGGAAAGGCAAGGCGCTCCTTTCTCCCCTGCCGATTAAAGTGGCACTTGGATCTGTTCACGTAAGCGTAATAAGCACATCTCTCCTCCGACCAAGTTTAGCTGCCCTGTGGTACCAGGGGCATAACGGATTCACTTGTTAGCCCTTACGCTCTGGCACCGGTAGGAATCGTGCGAATCGTGTTTAGATAAAATGGTGGGAACTGGCAACGGCTTACGACACTGGGGGACGATTCGGTCACAGTCAGATGAGCTGCTGCCTTCAAGGCTCGTTCTTTGTCTCTCTCTGTAGATGCAACAATTGAATCCCATGTCGCTGCCTCGCCCTTGGCGACGTCCTGTTCCAGAAGTCGCAACGACACACAGATAAAAATCACACACATTTAATTGGTATCAGCTGTTTTACATGTCAGTGTTCATTAACTCAAATGTATCTCTATTTCAATTCTGGCTTCAAGTACATGAGAAGATACAGAACGCATTTATGGTTTTAATAGTTCTGTTTACATAACAAAGTGGTTGCTCAGTGGCAATTTGCTACTCCACCACCGACGAGACCAGGGTTTCCCAGAGGTGCCCTCAGGCCAGGTTGGTTGTCATACAGGCAAGACTGGCCATGTCTTAATTAAGGAGGGATGGGAATTGCTGCAACAGTGACCCCGGCTGGTTTCTGGAGGCGGCTTTCAAGATGGTGTTCCATAGCCTAAAAGATAAGTCCCCCTCAACCATTACTTGCTGGAGTATTCAGATATACCATTTCCCCTTTTGTTTCTGAAATAAAAGGCCGTCCTGGTACTATTGACTGTATCTCAGGTGTGTACGGTCTTTTGGAATCAGAAATTGTTTTATGTGACAGCTCAACACATTTCCTGTTGTACATGCAAGCAGCCATTCCCTGAATGGACACTATGCAGCACATTC
>JAUZST010005075.1:0-15847 GCA_034779995.1 Parotocinclus haroldoi
TCTCTCTCTCTCTGTGTCTCTGTGTGTGTGTCTCTCTCTCTCTCTCTCTCTCTCTCTCTCTCTCTCTCTCTCTGTGTGTGTGTCTCTCTCTCTTTCTGTGTGTGTGTGTGTGTGTCTCTCTCTCTCTCTCTCTCTCTCTCTCTCTCTCTCTCTCTCTCTGTGTGTGTGTGTCTCTCTCTCTTTCTGTGTGTGTGTGTGTCTCTCTCTCTCTCTCTGTGTGTGTGTGTGTGTGTGTGTGTGTGTGTGTGTGTCTCTCTGTCTCTGTGTGTGTGTCTGTGTGTGTGTGTGTGTGTGTGTGTGTGTGTGTGTGTGTGTCCCTGTGTGTGTGTAGGTAACTAAAGCTGATCTGGAGCAGAGGCATCCTCAGCTAGAGGAGATTTTCACCCAGGCACAGAACATCAAGAACAAAACATCTGACCTGGATGTGAGAACCTCAATCAGTGAGAAACGTGAGAAGCTTCTTTTCTTATAAACTTTCCTTGCTTTTCTGATTGTTATCTCTTCTCCCACACATGATACTGAACTTCTCCTGCTTTTCTAATTTCATCTGTTTGCTGATCGTACTCTTTCTTGTCTTGTTTGTGTTTCTGCTTCCTTTTACTTTTCATTTGCCTTTGACAGTTTATTACCCGATTTCCTGTTTCTGTTGTTTTGAATCAAATCCTCTCCTCGGTGGGTAGCACTGTCACCTCATTCCAAAGCAGGTCCTGGGTTTGATGCGTGGACCAACTAGGGTCAGCATGTCCTCCCCGTGTCTGCGAGGGTTTACTCTGGGCCCTCCGGTTTAGTCCCACAGTCCAGAGACCTGCGTGTTAGGTTAATTGATTACACTAAACCTGTGTATATGAGACTCGTTTCAGTGTAACTGAGTGTTGATGTAACCTTGCATCTGCCATCGAATGGCCTTTAATCCTGAAGTGCAGTGTTAAATAAACAAACCATTACCTTCCGTTTTTGAAACTTTGTTTCATTTACTTGACTACTGATCTGCTTTGTCTTTTGTTTCTGCTTTCGTCCGCTTCCTTCAGGTTGTCTTGTAACCTTTCATCCATCTGTTAGTTTCTGTTATTTGAACTTTTTTTTTCCCCCAAGCTTGTTCTTGATCCATCCTGCTTTTTAAAAAAACTAAAACCGGTGGAATTCTTGATGCAGGAATTTACTTGATTTGTTGAAGTCATCGTTTTGCTTTTGTTGACTATAACCCTCACTGATGCCTTTCCTTTTCCTGCTTAGTGGAGAAGGTACGAAGCCAGTGGGACGGCACGCAGCACGGCGTGGAGGTGCGGCTCCTACAGCTCGATCACATGATCCCACACAGTGAACAGTGGCAGGACCAGAGGGCTCGGCTGAAGGCTCTGATCGGACAGAACGAGGCTCATTTGATGAACCTGCTGCAGGCGACCCGAGAGCCGCTCACCAAACAGATCAGCGACAACAAGGTGAGAGCGGGAGCGTCAACTCCCTCCCAACTAGCTTTCGCTCCTCCTTGCCTGGGCAGGCTTGTGAGCACGTAGGTGTGTTTATCTCTGGAGGATACAGGATGTTGTGTCCTCCAGGAAATTAGCAGACCCAGCAGGGGTGGTTTCTTGCAGCTCTGGAGGATGATCCATCCACTGACCTCCCCTCCATCAGACAGCCAAGCGACGTCCAAACCAGCTGGAAGGTGCTTCATCAGACAGAGCTGCACAATCTGGCCACCTTAATGAATAGTCTTAAATACAACATAGGTATTTGTCTTCCCAATGGTTCCTTCCTTCTACTTTCAGGGACTTTTTCCTTGCCACTGTTTTAACGTTTAAACCTTTTTGGATCATGGGGCCACATCAGGGCACTTCTTCACGTTTTTAGCCTTTTGTTTGTTTCTTGCGCTCGAGTCATGATGCCATTCCAAAATGAACCTGCGTGGGGAGCTCTTGCACTTTCCTTAATGCCGTTCTCCCCTGCTTGGCGTTTATCAGACGTTAATTGAATGTAAAATTTGGCGCCAGCCGAGTTGCGCAGATCTTATCGGACGCTCGACTGAAAAATCCGCACCAGTCCGGGTTGAGTCAATTTAATGTTTTTTTTTTTTTTTTTCCCCCTCTAAAAAGCGTACTTTCTGGTTTTGTTTGACACACCCATTTAATCCTTTTCATTATTTATTTCTCCTCTCAAGGCCTTCCTGCAGGACCTGAGCCGAGAGCATGCGAGCGCGTCTGCCTTTAACGAGCTGTGCAATCAGCTTCTGCAGGACTACGTCGCGGATGACACGCGCCGGGTCAAAGAGGTGATGGACAAGCACAACGCGTCCTGGAACTCCATCAATAACAGGTACAGGCACTTACATCGGGGGACACTGATAAGCAGAACTGAACAAGAAGAAACAGTGGCTGCGTGGAGGGAGGGTGGGAGAGAGGGAGGGGGGGGGGGAAGCGAAAGACATCAACATGCAGCGTAGAAAATGTCAAGAGAGACGCAAGATGTCCTGAATGCAGAAGACGAGCTGCTCATTCATTAGTTTGGGCGTGCACCTGCACACACAGCTGTTCTCGGAAGCACAGTAACATGCAGTGTATGCTTAGTGGTGTGAAGTCGGAACGGCCGCACCGGAACATCACAGTGTGCGTTCGCTGACGTTCCATAGCCAGGGCCATTAATATGCAAAATAAAGGAGGCAGACCTGTGTTACAAAAAGAAGGAAAAAAACTTTGAATTTCCAAACCTTTAACAACTAAAAATAAAGGTACTCCCAAAAAGTGTGCCAGTGTTTCTCCAGGAAAAAAAAAACTTAACCCCCTTAACCTTTTGTACACAAAAATACAATCATGAAAAGATGGAATGCATAAACGCAGCTTTAATTTTGATATGAAACGTTTCAGTCTTCCAAATGATCTACACCACATAGCTGATCTTTTATAGGCAACTATTCTGAAATGGCCAAGACCCTAAAGGTACAGCAGATCCCTATTTCACTATGAGAATAATAGATCAGTGCTTTGAACAATAGGTGATGTTGCTTGGAAAGAAGGATCTGGATGGACGTGCACCTGCTTGGGCCACCTGCGTGCTACAAGTCATTTGTTTACTTCTTGGAACTGGAGGGCAATTTAGAAACACCTTTTAACCTGACACGCACGTCTTAAAAATGTGCAGCGTTCACATCTAAATAGCCCTCAATAAAAAACGACTCTGCACATTGTCCAGTCCACTTCAAACAGCCTTCTGGAACCAGTCAGTGTGGGCCTAGCAGTTAAGATACAGGACTACTAACCGGAAGATTCAGGGTTCAAATCCCCCAACTTTCATTGATCTCATTCATCTGCTTTATTGCTTCCTCAGAGCATCAGATCACCAGG
This sequence comes from Parotocinclus haroldoi, assembly GCA_034779995.1. Lineage (NCBI taxonomy): Eukaryota > Metazoa > Chordata > Actinopteri > Siluriformes > Loricariidae > Parotocinclus > Parotocinclus haroldoi. Next base: position 3,336 of record JAUZST010005075.1, read on the forward strand.
CTCTTCTCGACCTGGAGCTGAAGAACCTGCAGGTGTCCCTCAGGGAGCTCGAAGGCTTCCTCAAGTGGTTGCTGGAGGCCGAGACCACTCTTAACGTCCTCGCCAACGCCTCCCAGAGGGAAGGCCTTTCTCACGACTCGGCCCGTGTCCGGGAGCTGAAGGGCCAGCTTGAAGTAAGTTCTGGGTTTCTTTGCTTTCTGTTTGCCGAGACGTTCGATCACTGCAGGCAAATGCTGCACTTTGTTTTCTGTAGTCTATCCGTAAAGGGTGTGTTTGTGTGTGTGTGTGTGTGTGTGTGTGTCCTTTCTTCTTCCTGTATTATGAGGTTACACTTAGTCTAATATAGTTACAGCTGAGGCTGATGTGCATTAGCATCCCAGGGATCTGCTGACGGTGGATATTATTCGATCGGCGCGTAGGCACATGCATTAGCGCAATCTCCGTTCGCTTGTCCCCTGTCGGCCCTCGTTTGTACGCACTTCAAACAAACTATGGTACATGCGGGTTTCGAATGTAAAGCAGCACCCGTGAGTCATCAGGAGGTCTCACTTTAGTGTAGCAGCGTATGAATGTTACCTACAAAGCTAACGTTTAATTAACACAATAGTTCTCTGTATAGACGACTAATGAATCCAGTGAATAAAACAATGGCGGAAACTTCCAGAACATTAATACCCAGTTCACGCCGAAGGTCCTGGGTTCAATCGCAGGGTGGAACGACCTGGGTCCTTTCTGTGTTGAGTTTGAATGCCCTCTGCGCGAATTTACTCTGGGTACTCTGGTTTCCCCCCACAGTCCAAAAACATGTTGGGGTAATTGATTCCTCCAAATTGGCATTGACATGAATGTGTATATATGGCTAGTCTTGATGACCCGTGCGCGCGTGTGTGTGTGTGTGTGTGTGCGCGCGTGTGTGTGTGTTGCTGAAATGGCCACTGATGCCGAAAGCAACGTTGAATAGGCAAAATAAAAAAACAAGACACACCGTCAAGCCATTTCACCGTTGTTCAAACGCTCACACTTTAACGACGATTTGACGCTTTGTGTTAATAGAAGCAAATTTGTCTCTCATGGTTCCTTCATTCAGTCGTTCTTACTCTCGATTGTTTCAATTTACATTAGGAAATCTGCCAATAGCTACAAATTCTCGTTTCATATGAGCCAGTAAAAACCGTTATGCATGTGGCTGAGGTCCAAGTTGAAGCTTGGGGATGACCTCAAGGAGCCAAGACCTGCACGACTTGGACACGATTTTCACAATTGATTTCTCCGTGAGGAACCCGCCAGTGCTGGCACCAGTTCAAATGGATTCAGCATTTGGCTCAAACGTGTCATTTGATTAGTCTCATCTATTTTAGCCGCAGAAGTCAAATGAATTTGACTTTTGAATAGTCCAAACAAATACGCTCACACAGCCCTTTACGACCAGATGCAACCCGGAGGACGTGGCCCAACTCACAACAGAACACTGATAAACGCGACCGATTCGATTTGATGCTCCATACTGATTTCACTAGGCGATTTTTCTCTAAAGTTACCAACTGTCAGCGATAAGACGTAGGAAAATACTCGGGTGTGAAGCGAATGGTACGTAAAAATGTTCTGCTTCACACTCCGATCGTGCTAAAGACCCGACTATTCTTTGCTTCCGCATTTGTGTGAACGTTTTAGGTTCCTAACAAGTTTATATTTGGTCAAAATTAGGTGCATGAACCAGAAGATCCTTGTTGGTCAAAAAGGGCAAACGGTGTTATAATAATAATAATAATAAATATTATTATTATTGTTATTAATATTACCATCACCAATTAGGGGTGACCAGTATAACAATATTTTATTGTATCGCGATATATTTTATCATGATACTTTATCACGTTATCATGATACTTTTATCATGATATTTTATAATGAAGTCTGATTTGTCTGAACATATTGAAGCATATCGCCTTTGCTTGAAGAAAAAAAGATTTTTCTAGAAAGACTGTAATATTAGTCCTGTTTAACTGGAAAATGTCAGCTTATTTTGATTAAGTATGGGATAATATTTAAATAGTAGTTTAAGAGTCTGTTGCTACTCATGTATTTTGCCTCGCATCACATGCATTATGAAAATGTCCTTAATTATCGTGATATATATATTTACCACATCGCCCATTTCAATCACCAGTATATTTACAGTATGGGATTCTTTTGATGTCTTTAGTTCTGAAGTGTAAAATGTGTAAGAGAGCATGCCGGATAGCGCGCTCTGGTGTTCTTAAAATGCAGCTGCATGAGACGGTGTAGCTAACATTGTGACGTTTTTGCGCCTCGTTGAATGAGAATTTCAATTTTAGAGCACATTGTAAAAAGGGTGACCCCGCCGCTGTTATAAAAGCAACGGCTTAAGTCTTAATCAGATCCCAGATCTTCAAACCGAGCGGCTTTCTAAGCTAAGGAATGTCCTCTGAATGCTTAGTTGATGTAATTCAAAAGCGCAAACTGTCTGTTAACCCCAGCAAGCGAGCTCTTTATTAGAAAAACCATGCCGAGTCATTACGGACGAGGACACACTTTTGATGACGCTCACCAGAGCTATGATTAAGGAGAGCATTTCTGAAAAGAGTTAAGTGTTTCTTTCAGAATTAATTGCATGTGTGTGTGAGGTGACTGAAAGTGAATAAACATGAAAGTGTGTGTAGCTATTTTCAGTCGAAGTCGTGCAGCTCGGTGGCTGGGTAGGGTGGCACCGCTGCCTCACGGCAAGAAGGTCCCGGGTTCAATCCCAGGATGGAGCGACCTGGGTCCTTCTGTGTGGAGTCTGCATGTCCTCCCCGTGTCTGTGTGGGTTTACTCCGGGTACTCCGGTTTCCTCCCACAGTCCAAAGACATGCGTGTTAGGCTAATTGATAACTCTAAATTGGCACTGACTTGTGTTTGTGTGTGTATGTGTGACTGGTGTTGAGATGAACTTGTGTATAGATAAAACCTTGAGATGGCCACTGATGCCGATAGCGACGTTAAATAAGCCAAATAAATGAATAAATAACAAATAAACAAACAAATATCTTTCAGATAATAAATATAAGGGTAATAAATGTATATTTTTATTGTTTGCCATGGGTAAAATCCCTACCTGATTCCTGTCTATTAACTCCACCCACTTTCAGTGATGTCAGCGTGCATGGGACATTCTGACTGGCCTCCTGCTTGCTGATTGGGGGTCTACACGTCTTTAATTACATGTACCAGAATCACATGTACCACATTCTCTACCGTGTCTTGTAGTGCTGATGCTTCACTATCAAACAAACGAGAATCATCTCATTATTAAATACAATAAAATAAAGCAATTATTTTCACAATTTCAGATCATTAAAGTGAGACCATGGTTTGAAAAGTGGATTTGAGTTTTAAAATATACTGCTCACAAAAATGAGTGTTAGATTGTATTAGACAGAAATGCTGTTGGATTAGATGAGGGGGAGGGGTGTAATAAAGAGAATGCATGTGACCGTTTCTCCACATCATTTCACCACATTCATAAAATTATATAAGACTCTATAATTAAAGTATATTACACTCCAAACGTTAGAAATTATTATTAGGGGTCCACAAATTCAAATCTTTCTGATACCCGACGCTAACACCCTGACGTAACTTCTGCACAGGTCATAACCACCTTTTAAAAACCCAAAGACCAACATGCATGTAACAGGAAGGGACAGGTGAAAATCATGATGCTTGTGCTGGTTTTAGGTTCACCCGGTGCTCCAGGTCCTAAGGGTTTGGATGGAGTTCCAGGTTCTCCAGGTTTAGATGGAGCACCTGGAAGATCAGGAGATCCTGGTGCATCTGGCCCACCTGGTCTAACTGGAGACAAGGGTCAGGCCGGTAGAGACGGCATTCCTGGAGCAGCAGGATTAAAGGGAGAGCCAGGTGAGTGCGACCGAGTGCCAATGCAAGTATCATTATACTTCTGTTCTGTTTATAGTCTTACTTTCTATCTATTATAATTATTTGTATGTAATAAATTGAGTATCGTTTCAGGGCAGCATGGTGGCATGAACAGTAATGTTACATGTTCTCGCGGTGCCTGTGTGGGTTTTCTCTGGATTTTCCAGTTTCCTGTTACAGGCGAAAGACATTCGTTATGTTAACTGGTCTTAACTGGTGGGTGTACCATGCGGATCAGAGCCGCTCTGCGACCCCTAATGGGAGCAGCCACAAGAAGAAGAAGGGTCCAGATGTGCAAAAGTATTAGGCCAGCATTAGATTAGATTATACCATTGTTTTAGCTTTGTTATAATGACCATATACAATTATTTCTGAGCAAAGTAGCCTGTTGAGCCAATGCTCCTGTACCATCAACCAAACTGTTCATGCAGATAGTTGGCAGCGATGTTAAAGTTTGTATTGTGTACCTGACCAAACTATGAGTGATTCCATTTGGGAGATTTCTCATTCACAGATGTATTTCTGTGTAGCATTTTGAGACAGTCTTGTATTTCAAATATATTTCTTGTTTTCTCTGTATAGGTCTTCCAGGTTTTGGTATTCCTGGTCCCCCTGGTCCCCCTGGGATTCAAGGTATAGTATTTCACTTTATGTTTATCATGAATACGAAACGTTTGTCTTTGTTTTTTAAAGATTCTATTTATCTGCTGTGAAACAGGCCCCAAAGGAGATCCTGGCCTTCCTGGTCCTTCTGGAAGCCCTGGTTACCCAGGAATAAAGGGTGATCCAGGATTCCCTGGTGCAATAGGTATCCCTGGTCCTCAAGGGCCTCCTGGTCCTCCTGGTCTACCCATACAAGGACCTAAAGGTATCCAAGGACTTCCTGGCCAACAAGGAAGAATGGGTAAGTTGCCATGTTTTATATTCAACACACGTTGTGTTGTCTAATCCTGTTCTTTGAGATGTACTGCTGTCTAATTTGTAATATTCTTATAAAGAGCCAGGTCTGGCATTTCAGACCAGATCTCAATGAGCAGGGTTATGCAGCATGTTGGTCAGATCTGCTGTCGGGATCTCCCTGTGGTTTTAAAGATGTATAGTTTTTCTCATTTGGCCCAAATACTTTACTCACTAGTGGGATCAATTCCGGACTTATTCGGACAAATTTGGACAAAAAGACCTGGGGTTAGTGTTTAGACGGCTGTATTAGAACTTTTTCACAAATAAGAGATAATAGGTGAATTCTCCTGTGTCTTTATCATTATAATCCTGTCCAGTTCATTATATGATGTTGAACAGATAATAATATAACAGATCCTAGGCAAAGTCCTTGTCTCCTTATCATGTGCACTGAGCATGAGAGTGTACTTGATATATAGTTCTTTGAATAATAGTAATAATAATTTGAATACACTTAATATTATGGAATGGGGTGTAACAATGTTCATTGAGACACTGTAACGTCATTTAGATTATATGTAAATCTATTCCATTTCACAATGGCAACTGGAGAGATTTTAATATACACTGGTCTTAACAATTAGGGACTATTTTATTTCGGAGAGCGGTATAAATGGATATATTCGGAAATTAAATGGTCCGTTAGAATTTTTGGAATTTCTTTTCTTGTGCTATTTGAGACACACCCTCAATCTCAGTGCCTTTGCCTCAGTGATAAGACAAGCAACTCACTGGTTATAAAATTTCACTTATTAACACATTTGCACTTAATTTTATATCTTTATATTTCCGTTATTTCATGTAATTTTTGGTGATTATTACTGTGTTACGTTCTTTTGATTTGTTTATGCTTTTAATCCTTAATTACATGTGAAAATTCGCCATTTTAGGGCTCAGGAACAAATTAATCCTATTCACATTACTTCTACTGGGGGAAATTTGCTTCCGACTTTGAACAAATGAGTTCAAACCTTCTTCCTGTCAAGCCTGAATTCTGAGGTTCCTCTTTTCACGAAATGAAAACACAAAAAAGCATGCTGTTCAACAAAAATGGCTTATTGACTGTTTTTATGATATTGTTATATTATTATTACTATTATTATAACTTTATATAATGATAAGAACTAATTAACAGATATGTGATCTTTGTGAGATTTGACCTTAAAATAGCTTAAGGTAAATGTGTGTACACTTATACTTAATCTTATACAAGAAAATGTGCATTGTTTTGCATTATTTACACTTCGGAAAAAACAAAAAACAAAATGGCTTTTATCCAATGTAAAAATTTATAATTGTGAGAATATCAAATATTGAGTTCAGTATTGTGAATTGAAATAATTTGTTAATAGGGTGCATTGTTACACCCCTATTGTGGAAATAATATTTCTAATTCTATTATACATATGAATAGTGCCGTCGTATATGAGTAATAATATTTAACTAGAAAAGAACAGTTCCTAAAGAAAATGCAGGTTCGGAAGCAAATTCCCCAGGACCATTATTTTTCAAAGGAGACACCGGATCACCGATCAGAAAACTGTATACAAGCCCACATCACACTATCGTACGTAATAATCCTGTGTTGCTTCAGTGATGATATCTCTGAAACAGCAGGACATGTTAGTTGCCATGTATCAGACAGAAGAAGATACATAAATCGATAAAAATATATTGCATAATAATTGAAAGAGCTTTCACACTCCCCCAAACAGAGTCTGTGACCAGAGTTGGTTCTGGAAAAGTGTAAAAAGGTCCTAAGAAAGTGGCTAAAGTGCCGAGTTTAACCTCTAAATACACTACAGTCTTTAAACACAGTGAACCAGACAGCAGAGCGATCGCTAAATGTGTTTAGTCATGCGATTGATTTGCATGGATGTTGCACAAATCATCACACGTCCACATCACTTTGTACAAAACTAATGGACAATGTCATTTTCCCATCATCCACTGCCCGATTTGATTCTTTATGTGTAATGTTAGCGTGCACCAGTCACAATGTTTCACAGAGACCCATCCAGACTCGACAAGCATGGATCGATCCACAGTCTGTGTTCCTTATCTGTGGATCTGTTTCGTTATTCATCCTTCCTCTCGTGTCCTCACCCCCTTTCCCCTGTTGTTCTCGTGAAACAGATACACAATTCTCTCCACAGCGTACTGTCTGCCTGTCATCACGTTCAGTGATTTGAAATGACGATCAGAGTGCAGTGCTATTTGTTTGTTTGTTTGTCGTACCTGCATGGGAATATATCACCCGAAATGTAAGGCCACCATAGAACTACCCAAATGGGCTTCACATCATCAAACGATCACATTTAAACCAAATCAAGCATAACAGATTGGATCACACCCAAGTGTTTGATAAAAACCCGAGATTCTGTGTAGTTGCCTCTTTAATTCTACTTACAGAGGTAATAATAGCGCTTTACTGGAAAGCTGGCTTTGTTGTAAAGTGTGGCATTTCAGACGTGGTTAAACTAAGAGCCCAGTTTGGTTAGTGTCTGTGAGGCTGAATTTATGCTTTGATACATGAAGTGACCTGTATTTCCTGTTTCCGACGTTATGGCTGCACCTCCTGCTGATGATGTCAGGCCCGGCAGGTCAGGTTCTTCTTATTCCAGAACTGGTCTAAAATGGAGTGTTTGGATTTTTTATTCAGTGCATGTTTCATTTGTTGCATATAAATTATTCTGATTGTAATGAATTGAATGAAATGAGTTAAGCCCCTTCGCATCCAAAATCCAAATAAATCTAAATGCATGAATCACACTTACAGGTACAGGTATGTGTCTCTTATGGCCACGGTACATTTTGTGAAATTGTACGTTATGCATTTTGGACGTTGTGCACCGTATAGGGATACTGTAGTGTAGCGGTATTTCTTAACCCTTTAAGGACCAAGGGACATACTTGTGCCATACTTTTAAATGGACACCAAATGCGATTGATAACTGGGAAATGTGATTCTCAAAGGGATACATTGAAGTGTTGCAGGGAAAAAATGCCTTAAGTGTTTCTTCCTTAACCCTTTTAGGACTATAGGTTGTTTGAATCGCATTTGGAAAAAGTGAAAATTGTCCCATGACTGCAACACATCATCACCAAGATGTAAAAAGAAGTGGTTCATATTTAATTAAAAATTCTGTGTACACCCAGGTCTAGCCCTTATTAGTTCTTTACTTTACAGCATGTAAACATTAACTTGAAATAATTCAAACAAAATAGTTTGGATAATTAGTAAAAAAAAAAAGTCCAATTAGAAGAATCGCGCTCATATGAAGACAATAAACATAACTGTAAATCTCACTATAGGACTTTTGGACAACTAATCAACTAGTCATTCCTTCCCTATTTCTTTTTGTTCCCTATTGAGCTTTGACAGATAAATACGTTTGTATTTTTTGTGTTCATATAATGTGTAATATTACTGTTGCTTTTGTTACTGTTGCTATGCTAACCCTTGCTTTTCTTTTAAATCTGCATTTTACCATCGGGCTCTGTCACTCTGCAATTTTGGGAACCTGTTGACGTTTTGACTCCTCAATATAGGTCCTCCAGGTTAGCCTTCTTGGTTTGAAGCCCGTCTGAATGGTTCTTTGCACTTGTTTTGTTTTTTTCCTTTAGTTCACGTTCTGATGCACTGTTCGGAGGGATTGGGTATTGAGGGGCGCATGCAATTTTGTGTTTCTCTCATGGATAAAAGTTATGGCCTCACTCACTTAGAGATATCAAAGAGAATCACTCATGAACACATACATGCACCCATGCAACACTGCGCTGTCGTTTGGATGATGTTAACGTTATTTTGATTGATGTACTGCATGTCTTCTAAACCTTGTACATATTTGGACGTGAGGATAATGCATTTAAGAGCACTTAAGAGTAAACACTCTCTAACTTTTTCATAATGTCCTTTTATAAAGGTCCTCGCGGTCCAGAGGGGCCCCGTGGGCAACCAGGTAGTGGGGGACAAAAAGGTGACAAAGGCTTGCCTGGAAACCCTGGATCACTTGGCCTTCCAGGAGAGAAGGGAGACCCTGGACAGCCAGGCTTCATGGTGAGTTACATGCATTATGTGTAATAAGCAATAATGAATTGCTGGAATACATGGCAACCCCCTAGAAATCATTTCATGACACTTAAAGTAAACGTACACAAGCAATATTTAAGGAGGTTTTAAGTGTCTCTGTGGCATTGATCGGTGCAACTCAAGTACATATATAATTATGTAAAAAGACAGTGTCTTTTTTTTGCCTTTTTACATTTTAATGGGAAATGAGTAATAATGAGAAAATCTAATTGTGCAATAAGTATCGTGAATTGAATCGTATCGTATCGTGAGCTCAGTATATCGTTACACCTAAGTATATACTTACACGTAAGTATTGGAGGACGAACCAATGAAAAGGCATGAAAAATGGGCTCCATAGCAAAAGGTCAGAAGAGACCATACTTTTTAATTAGGGAAATCTAAAAATGATCTTATCTGGCAGTAAGTTAATGGTTTGTAGCTGTGCTGGACAGGAAACAATGAAACCAAAAGCCCATACAAGCATGTGAAGCATACAGCCCAGTGTCAAAAAACAACTATTTCAGTTGGTGCTCCGATTTGTACATCTTATAGAGCGACTAACTCCTAAAAATTCATTTTCTGATAAGTTTGGCAAAGTGGACTTTATTTTTGATTACCTCAGTGCTATCTGTTAAGGGTCCCCCTGGAATTCCTGGACCTGCTGGAAGTAAAGGAGACACTGGCCCCCCAGGTGTTTCAGGATTCCCAGGTCAGTCCATTCTGCATTTTGGTACTCCACTAGAACACACCCACAGAGATTATACATACACCCTGAGTATACATACACTTAAGTAATCGGATAATGAGAACCCTGTGTGACTTTTGTATTGTATGACAGATTTGTATTTTGCATCTAGCCAGTAGTCGTAGAGTTATATATGATGTAAACATTAATATTAAATAATGAAATTTGCCATTTTTTCCGAGTATATAATGTATTGTAGAGTCTGCGCTACTTGTTCGGTAGCCGTATTGACAACAAATGCATCGGAAATCTAATTACTGGCTTAAAATCCAGCTCACTTTATTGTATTTCTACATCCCAGCTTGAATAACCAGACAACTACTGCACTCAGACTGACTATGATCAGATTATTAAATTCATGTAAACGCACATGCTTTCAAAAGCACCTGGGCCGTAATAGTAGTGCTGACCAGAGCAAGCCCGGATAAATGCAGAGGGTCGTGTCCGGAAGGGCATCTGTTGCCAAACCTGTGGCAAATGTAATATGCGGAAGGTCCACTGTGGCAGCCGAAAGAGGATTTTTAGAGCAAGCAAATACTCATTTCACTTCAACTCAGTCATAAGTGTCACTGTTGTCTCTGCGCACTGAACTGTGAACTTTTGCTGACCTGCAGCTCAGTGGGAGGGGCAGTGAGAGGGGACCGGTGTAAGCCCAGTGAGCTGTGAAATCTGAGCTTTCCTCTCGGACAAAGAAGCCATGATTTCAACACATATTTCATAATGTAAAAAACCATATACAGTTGTCTCTTTAAAAAAAAGAGTCTTTTTTATTATCTTTTTTCATTAGAATACAAATCAGCAAATATGTTAGTGGCCTAAGACTTTTGCCCAGTACTGTATAATTGTCTCTTACCAAAAACAAAGCACGGCCTTTTCTCTGACTATTGAAATTATGCAAATTTCCATCCCATTTCCACTGCAGGTCTTAAAGGTCTGCCTGGTACTCCTGGAATTCCTGGACCACAGGGTGAACGTGGAGATTCCGGGCCCCCGGGTCAGTGAACCTACAGAACGTTGGATGTTATTTGATCCATTGTCATGTTGTCTTAACTGAAATGCCTTTCCTCGTGCTACTGCTGTTCTTTTTAGGACTTCCTGGTGATCCAGCAACTGCTCTACCTCCGATTTTGATTAAAGGTGACCGAGGGCCTCCTGGTCCTCCTGGTCTTCCAGGAGCCAGAGGGTTAAAAGGAGCACAAGGGCTGGAGGGGTTGCCAGGTGTGAGCTTTTACCATCATAACTTTAATGTTTGTACTGGCAAAGCAGAGATTTTGGTACATGATAACATCAAGCAGTTGCTGCAGATTTGTCACATCTTTGACATGAATCTCCTGTTTCACCAAATCCCAAAGGTGCTCTACTGGATCTGTTAGCTGTGGAAATCATTTGAGTACAGCAAACTCACTATCATGTTAAAGAAACCAGTTAGAGATCACTGGAGCTTTTTGAACTGGCATGTTATCCTGTTGGAAGTAGATGGTGCGGTCTGCTACTAAAGGGATGTACATAGTCAGCATAGTCCTCAATTTGAAAATTGACAATTCAGTTGGTATTAAGGAGCCCAAGATGTTCCAAGAAAATATGCCCCATGCCATTATTCCACCAGTATCCTAAATCATTTATATAAGGCAGGATGGATCCATTATGTTAGCCACACCAAATTCTGACCCGACCATCCGAATGTTGCAACAGAGATCCAGAGTCACCCGACCAGGCAACATTTTTTCAAACTTCTATTGTCCAATTTTGCATCTATGTGAATAGTGGTACTCACTTTGGTCTTCTGCTATTGTAGCCCATCTGCTTCAAGGTTTGATGTGTTCATTAAGGATTCAGAGATGCTTTTGTGCCTACCATGGTTGTTACGAGTGGTTATTAGAGTTAATTCAATTCAATTCAGTTCAATTTTATTTATATAGCGCTTTTTACAACGTAGCATTGTCTCAAAGCAGCTTTACAGTAATACATTATCTAAAAGAAAACCTTTTTATCACTTTGAACCAGTCTGACCATTCTCCTTTATTCTCTGGCAACGACTAGTTATTTTTGCACAAAGAACGTTCTGGTTATGTTCTCTTTTTCTGGCCATTTTCTGTAAACTCCAGACATGACTGTGCGTGAGCAGTAGATCAGCAGTATCACCAGCTAATATAGCACAAACAATCATTCTGATGCTCGGTTTGAACGTCAGTAGGTTGTAATAACCATGTTATTACACCCATGTATTAGAACCATGAAACCAGTACAGAAAAACACGAAATAGAAATATTTGCACTAGCGTTCTGGTGCATATTTGAAGACCTCGCTAAATGATCTTAATTTGTAACGTTCTGTAATGATAGTGCTATTGTATTTGAACAGCATGGCCGTTTTGTTTATTGTTTTCTGATTTGGGTTTGCATTACTGTTAGGTAATAGGGCATGAGTGATAAAGGGAACGAATAGATTAGTGAACAAAATCCATTTTATATACATTTCGAGTTCTTTTAGTATTTTGGTAAAATCAGTAATCAGTACAATATTTACAAAGTTTTTGTTGCCGACTGAAAGGTATCATATTTTGTGCTTTGTCAAAACCAATAAGCATTAGTAATAATAAGGATAATAACAACCTTATTATCATTATTATTATTATTATTATTATTATTATTATTTAAGAACAGCAGTAAATTGATGAACTACCTTGTTCAAAGAAGTAATCTATATGGAGGACGGGTCTCCTGTTGAGTCTTGGTTCCTCCCAAGGTTTCTTCTTACCATTTTGGGGAGTTTTTCCTTGCCACTGTCGCCCTGGGC